>VDFB02256129.1:0-65526 GCA_007258455.2 Sequoia sempervirens
AAGCATTTCAAGACACATTCTTGGTCTTGGACTGATGTTGAAGGCTATCTCTCAAGGGGAGTAAGTAGTATTTCTTTTGGTGCAGTCGGGTGGAACATATCTTGTGTCCCTAAGGAGAGTGTGCAGAAAAGAGAAAGTAGTAGAGGGAGCAATGAAGAATGATTACTGCAGAATGTCCAATAGTGAGAATTGTATGAAGAAGAGAAGTGGAAATAGAGAAATTGCTTGTTGGTGTTGCCTAAAGTGAAGTCAGCAAGTGGTGTCAAAGTAATGTATGCAGATATCAAAGTAAGAGAGCAAAAAAGAAAAATTCTATGCAGGTGATGTGTCAAAAGGAAAATGTTTCCCTTTGTCATTGATGTCAAAGGGGGAGAGTATTTCCTAAAAAACAAAAGAACAAAGGGGGGAGTAATTAAAGGAACAAAGCAGGAGAGTAATTAAAGGAACAAAGGGGGAGAGTATGATCAGAGGAAATCCTCAAGATAGACGAGATGATTGCACAGAGAATGGAAAGGAAGAGAATGGTGTATGAAAACACATAATATATGCCCTAGTCAAGGGGAGTATTGGTTCATGTAGAGTTGCTTTTGTTGTTGATTGTTTTTCAGAGTTGGTGTTTCCATCAATGACAAAGGGGGAGATTGTTGGAAGATTGTTGTTGTTGTCATTGATGTCAACCCCTAGCATTGGAGTTGTTGGAAGGTATTTGGTGTTGTCATTGATGTCAACCTCCAGTGTATTTGAGGGTATTGTTGGAGATTTCTAATAGTGTTGGATGTGTTGCGGTTCGATGTCACATTGATGTCAACCCCTAGAGTAGAGATGGTTGGAGTTGTTGGAGAGTGTTGCACTAGCTTTCATTTATATTATGGCTTGATTCCAACCTCTAGTGTAGTCATGATATGAAGTGTTTTGTAGATGTGTTGAAGAGGTGTTTGTAGTGTTGTTGCTACAGTTAGTGAACACTTGGTTTCCAAGTTCTTTTGAGAAAATTTGAATAAAAGTGTGTAATGTGAAAGAGGTGTGTTTAGTGCTATTCTCTACATTTCTTCATGGTTGAAGAAATGCTTGTGTGGTTTAGATGTGATGATCAGAGGTGTTTAAAGGTGTTATATCCAAAGTTTCAGGTTTTGGATTGTACGACAATGGAAGATGTGTTTGACAGAGTGTTTACCTATGAAGAAGGTTGTCTAGGAGAAATGAGATTGCTTCACATTTCTCCACATTGAGGTTTCTTATACGGATTTGGGAACATTTTTATATTGTTTATAACTTCCATATCTTGAGGATTCTAGTGCTAAGGTGTTTCACAAGGCTGGTTAATGAATTGTATGTCTGTGTTAGTGTGTTTGGTTGAATAGAATGAAAGTGTTCTTCAGGTTTAGGTGGTTGTGTTAGTGGTGTTGAATATTCTGATGATTTAGAATATTCTTAGATATTGTGGAGATTTTCTATGTGTTTTGCAAGGTGTTTCCGGACCTAGAGAGGCATGTATGTGGTCACTTGTTAGTGTTCATGTAGGTTTGGCCAACCTTGCATGTTAACGCTAATTGCGGATGTTGCTTGTTGTTTATGGAAGAGTGGGGAAGCATGTTGATGTATATTTTGGTCCTACTTAACTGTTGGTGTGGTTTTCTTTCACTTCTATCCATCGTGAAGGTGTTTGGTGCCGACCTATTTCGTGTTGAACATTTGAGGTGCATATGTTTCATTGAGGCCACCCTAATTGAGGTTGTTTAGGTCGCAGATGGTATAAATTCAAGGTGAATTGTTGGAGATGTGTGTGGTAAGTGTGTAAGGTGAAAAAGATGTGAATGTGATCAAGTGTGGTGATCAGAGTGTGAGCTTAAATGCTTATGACTTTCAAATGCAGTGAGCAGAAGGTGTCTACATTTTAGTGTGCTTAAAGTTGTTGGAGGCATTGAGCCAAAGGTTGTGGATGGCATAGAGTTGCAATGGTGGATTTTCCTAGTTCTCTAAGATAGTGAATCTCTTTGTAACAATCTTCTTCTATTCTTCTTTCTTCTGGACAGTGAATCCTTTTGGCAGTGATCATTTCTTCTTTTTTTGGGTTGTGAGCCTAATTATATTTGGTGTTGCTATTCATATATATGTGAACTAATCCTCACCATGGTTTTTCCCTTCTTAGGTTTTTCAACGTAAATCTCGTGTTCTATTGTATTTGGTTGTGTGTGCATTGGTGTTATATATGTTTACATTTTTCTAATGCTTAATGAGGATTTAAAGGATAATAAGGGTTTGGATTTTAATGAGGGATTGAATGTTTTAAAGTACAACCGATTCACCCCCTCCCCCTCTTAGTTTCCCTATGCATCTAACACATCAAGACCAAAGATGAAAGAAAACATGGAACAAACATCTTTAAAAAATTGACTGAATTATGGAAGAGCTATGTCAGTTTAGGTAACACAACATTATGATCATCTAAGAAAAGTAATTTACCACTTTAGTATGGTTGTAAAAAAATGTTTTTAGATCATAATCTATTCTCATCATCTACCTAATAGCACATGCATTAATGATTACTGCATTAATGATTACTTGACAGTCCCTTCCTCTAGTGATTATTGTACCTAAGTCAAAACACCTAACACATGCATCTGCCAATTCCTAGAATGGATGCATAATTAACCATATATTGAGCCAACATAGAGGTCCAAATTCTAATCACAGATATTTCAAGCTTTCTTGACTTGAACTTTATCATGATTCATGCATGTGCTCCTTCTCTCAATGTCTTGGTGGTTTTCAAAAGATATATTCAAAAACATTTTTTGCAAGGTCAAAAATTTGAGTTCCATCTCTCCATATACCCTTCTTTACTTCCCTGAAATTAGGGAACTTGGTCTTTGGCCTAGCTAGAGTGATGGAATATAATTTTTTGCTTATTGGCCTAGAAACTATATCATAAGATTGTCAATACAATGAACTCCTTAGCCTCCTGGGCATCTCGGCACTTGAAGCTTGTCCTTGTGCATCCATTTTATTTTCTCTAAACTACATCAAAGACAACAATTATACACAATACATATATAATTAATCTAGTCTTCGCTATATTCAAATAATTTTTCTTGTGCTCCTTGCCTTTTGTCTATAATAAATTTCGCTCGTGTGAACCTTATGCTTTATATGGGCATTATCAAAGACCATCATTGGAAACGGTGTCTTGCACACTCAATTGTTATTTTCTACCATCATTGCCATTTTTCATATCATTCCTATATCTTTGGTGGTATCTTATTTAATTCCCATGCAATTAGATAGCTAGTTTGCCAATCCAATAAATTTTTGAATTCGTGTAATAATATTTTCCTTCTAGATTCAATGGACATGCAATGCTTCATAGGTAACAAAAATCATTTATTCAAGAACCACACATAACTTCAAATTTTTAATTCATACCTATTTAAAAATCTAAGAAAATATACCTATGGGCCAAAGAAAACTAAAACACACACCTAGTCTAACTACATGTAAGAATGGACTCACATTTTCAATTATGAAACCATAGCAATCAGAGGGATATTGCTATTGTAGTTAACAAAATATTGAAAAATATTGCAATTATGTGATGTGATGACATTCAAGGTTTTAGAAATTGCTTCTTGGTTCAATATTTAATGATAATGTACTTTAGATTACTAAATTTACAGCGATAATAATCACTATTTTTCCAAGAAATTAGGTAATTTTAAATAAAAAATAGGAAATTCCTTGGCCTTTTACTTCATGACTTGATTGTAGTGTTTTTGAGGAATGCAAGGATGACATTTGTTCATATGCAATTCTTAGGCAAGTGTTGATTCAACAATTCTTTACTAGTCGTGCAATATTTCACATTTCAAATCTTAAGAAGAGCTCTTTAATGCACCAATGGTTGGATGCATAGTTGTCACTAGCAACCAATTATGTAATATTGTCTAACTTTTAACACCCTTATTTTAATGAAGTTGTGCCAAGACGACACGTTCCCTAGAAAGGATCATCACTCTTTATTTTCTCACGTTTAACAACACATGGAGACTCCTTAAAACAACCACAACCTCAAATTATGAATGATGGGACTGATAAAACATCTAACTTAGATATATAGTGGTGTATGGTTAACCAAAGCTTGCTTGCACAATCTTTTAGAGACCTTTTCACTGTCTCCTACCTACAACCTACTACCAATGGGTTCTTGTTGAACTTGGGCGATTAACCAAGCCCTGCTTCAACTCTTCTCAAAGAGTTTTCCACTTGTGCTTAACTTAGGAAGACCAACACCATTTCAATTTGCAAATTTCCTCTCAACACCTAGAAGGATCTAAGTGCCAATTTCATCTTCTAGCTTGAACTGCTTGCAGGGTAGTTGGAAACACTGATTTCATGTATTTCACATCCAATTGAAGCCATCTTGGAGGTTCTTCAATCTCCACTCCTACCGGTCTCAAGAGTTTGCCTTTGGAGAGGGCTAATCCTTGTAGCCCTTACCAGTCCCTTTTTGGCTTTTCCTGCCCAAACTTTCCAAATGACCTAGCAAACAAATGTCACTTTCAGACACCCTTTTTGGAGCTTTAAATCTTTCATTAGGTTTCAGGCCTCTGTCTCTACCGTACAGTAGGTTCCTACAATCAAGGAGAAGTAGGGCTAATTGACCTAATTTCTAGGGTTTCACTGCTTTCTTCTTTAGATCTACTTCTAATGGATTGATTGAAGTTTCAATCCCTTTGACATGTGCAAACCTTATCTAACCCTACCTGAAACCGTACGGATTATATACAGTGGTCTCTTCCCCTACCTAAGTTCTTCCAATTTTCACACTCAAACTCCTAATCGGGCAGTCCTAGCTCGCCTAGGGTTTGAGTTTAAAAACATTTGCTCCATTCCCTACACTCCCTACTGCTAAATATTTACAATAGACTGCCTCCTCTCCCATATTCAACCAATCTTAGGAAAATCCCGTGGTCAGTGTTTATGGGGGAGCCATTCTAAGTTTGACTACACAAAACAGAAATAAAAACCCTTACACTCTAATCTATGGATAAAAAGCACTAAAACTACTCAAAGCAAATTACTTATACAAAGAAAGATACTCAAAACTACTCTGTAAACACAAATACAATGCTGTTTCAGTATATACAACTCCTTTGATATCCCTATTTCTCAAGATGCACGGGTATACATAGGAAAATACAAAATTTCTTTATTCACACAAAGCCAAAACTTGTTCACAACCTCTCCAACTGCTCTCTATGAGCCATTCCCTTTTACATAGATGCCTTTACCACATTTCAAGGGATATTGATCGATCCCATGCTCCTAAATTTCAGGGAATCCAAAACAACAAAGTTGCATGCAACCTAACAATGTTGTCATGCAATTTTGCAACATTCTTGCAACTCTGCCATCATCCTACATTTTAGGACCTCAATCTCCTTGATCTCGAGCCAACAACTCTCTTAACTGTCCCTTGGCATCTTCTAACAATGACCATGTGTTTAGAGCACATTAAAGGCTCAACACTCACATTAATCTACTAAACTAAGTAAAGCAAAAGATGCTTAATGAAACCTAAGCTATGATGATCTTAGTCCTAGTGACTAATTCATTTATTCCACACACAAACAAGACCTTCTAAGGTCCAAATCAAACTCACTAACACCTTGATTTGGCTAAGATTAGGTACAAGCCAAAAATTGAAGACAACAAGATGGAGGTCAGCCTAGGTGCTCCTGCACCATCCTCCCCAAAACAAAAAATTTCAATCCACCCTTGGATTGAACAAGTTGAGATCAATGCCCAACTTCTTGAACTCTGCCTCCTTGATCCACACTGCATCTGCATCAGGTTGTCCATGCCTCCTAATCAGATGTTCTTTATATTCTTTGGTCCTAGTCCTCTTATAGACCCTAGTATCCAATATCTTGTCAGCTTGCTTGACTGTAGTGGAGGGCAGTTTGAGTTCTTCCACATCTTGGATGACTTCATGGATGGTCTGATCCATGTTTAGGGGTGGTCCTTTGTAGTGTACAATATCTGCAACATTAAAAACAGGGGACAATCCACTATCATCTGGTAATTGCACCTTGAAAGCATTGTTTCCATACTTCTCCAAGATAGGACAAGGACCTATCCTCTTCATTTGCAACTTATGAGGAACTCCTTTCTGCAGTCTAGATTTGTTCAAATGCACCATTACTAAGTCTCCAACATTGAATTGGACTTCTTTCCTATGCTCATCCACCTTAGTCTTATGCTTCATGGTATTTTCTGCCAATGTTTTTTTGACTGTATCATGGATCTCCTACATTGCATAGGAAAAGTCATTAGCATATCCACTTCCCTTCACTCCATCCTTCACTCTCTCAGCTCATAAACACCTCTAGGATGTAATCCATGTATTAAATTTCAAAGGGACTCTTCCCCGTTGACTGCTGGATAGTATCATTATAGGCATATTCACTTTTGCCCAATCAATTGATCCCATTGTTGACTATACCCTTGGTCACATCTTAAGAGGTTTCCAAGTGTCCTATTCACAACTTTGGTCCTAATTCATCGCTTTGGGATGGTATGTAGATCCAAAGGATAGATTTGTGCCCATTCTTTGCCAAAGATTCTTCCAAACACTCATAAACTTAGTATTCCTCACTGACAATGCTGATTGGTAATCCATGAATCCCTTTCTATCTCCTTAAAGAAAAGAGAGGCTATTTGACTGGCATCATTGGTTGTTTTGCATGGCACAAAGTGAGCCATTTTGCTGAATCTGTCTACAACCACATAAACATTGTCCATACCTTGCCTTGTCTTGGGTAAACCAACTACAAAGTCCATACTCAAACATTCCCATGGCCTAGAAGGGATAGGCAGTGGCTGGTATAGGCCTGCATTTGAAGAAGTTCCTACTTTGGACATACCACACAATCCCACATACCTCCCTATTACATATAGGTTCATCTTTCTCGCCAATAATAGTAAAACCTTTCAACCGGGGCCTCTCGAAGTTTTGGGTGATCCCAAAATGACCACTCAATGCACCATTATGCTTTTCTTGTATCAAGTTTTCCTACTAGGACCCTGGAACACAAAAGCTGATTTCCTTTAAAACAAAAGTTCACTTTGCAAAGTATATTCAATGTATTTTCTATGGAAATGATTCTTGTATTCAACACATAACTTATAAATATCTGCAAAGTCTTCATCATCTGCATATAGATCCTTGAAATGATCTATCCCCATGCTCTTCAACTGAATTTCTTGAATGGTGAGGACTCTTCTGCTCAAAGCATTTGCCACCTTGTTGAGAGCTCCTTTCTTGTGCTTGATATTGAAGGTGTATGCTTGCAAGTACTCCACCCATTTCATGTGTCTGTGACTCAACTTCTCTTGTGAATTCAGGAACCGAGTGCTTGTCTCCAATACACAATGAATTATTTGGGAAGCAAGTAGTGCCTCCACTTCCTTAGTGCTTGGACCAATGCATACATCTCAAGGTCATAAGAAGAATACTTCTTCTTGGCTTCACTTAACTTCTTTGAATGAAAAGCCACCTCAACCGCCTCTCTGACTGAGAACAGCCCATTGAAATACATTGCTTGCATCACACCTAATGGCTAATAGCTTCCTCAAAAGCCAGTAACACCCCAAAATGGGTTGTATGTATTCTCTTTCCTTTAGCAACTCAAAACTCTTGTTAGATTGCTCATTCCATACAAACTTGGTTTTCATTCCTCCTTTAATGGTATCCAACATAGGAGCACAAATAGCACTAAATTGTCTTATGAATTTTCTATAGCATTGGTTAGCATCACAAGTTTCACCTGTTGCTCCTTTGGAGTAGGCCAATTGAGTATATTTCCACTTTGCTGCTGCTATCCATCTTCAGGTTGCCATGTGATAGCACAACCAAGGTACTCAAATTTCCGCTTTGATGAACTCCACACTTTTCCAAATTGATCATCAGCCTTCTCCTCCTCAGCCTTTCTGAAAATCAACTCTATATGTCGAGGTGTTTCTCTTGTTCTACTATGATTAGTATATCATCAAGATACACCACTACAAATTTTGCTAATGTAGTCTTTGAGTATTTCATTCATGAGTCTCATGAATGTGGAGGGGGCATTAGACAAGCCAAATGGCATTACTAGACACTCATAGAGACTGTCATTGGTTTTAAATGCTATTTTCCACTCATCTCCCTCATGTATCCTAATTTGGTGATAGCCACTCTTTAAATCTATCTTGGTATAGTACCTAGCTTCACCTAGACAATCCATGAGATATTCAATCCTAGGGGTAGGGAACCTATACGTGATGGTTATCTTGTTTATTGCCCTGGAATCAGTACAAAGCCTCCATTCTCCTCCCTTTTTAGGTGCTAAGACAGTGGGTACTGCACATGGACTAATGCTTTTCCTAATGAGACCTTGATTTAGAAGTTCTTGAATCTGCCTAGCTATTTCCTCATTTTGTTGAGGTGTCATCTTGTAAGCTGCTTTGTTTGGAAGGGTAGCTCCTGGTATCAAGTCTATCCTATGACTTATGGCTCTTTTAGGAGGTAATGTTGCTGGTTGACCACTACTTAGAATACCTTCATAGGTCTGCAACAATTTATGTATCTCCTTGGGTAACTCTTGCTTTTCAGCTGCTTTCTCTTTGCTCACCTCTCTTGGCTTTATCATCACTGCATAGCCAACTCCTTCTCCTTCTTCCAAGGCTTCCAAGAACTCTCTTTCACCCACCATGAGCAGTTTAGAACCTGTTGTCTGCACCTCTATATCTTCTAGCAAAGACTGAATTTTGAAGGTTACATTGTCTTTCTTGAAAGTATACGAGTTCTTTGCTCCATCATGCACAGCTTGGCGGTCAAATTGCCATGGTCTACCTAGGAGCAAGTGGCATGCATCCATAAGTAACACATCACACAAAACTTTGTCCTTGTACCTACCAATCGAGAACTCCACCCATGCTTGTTCGTTCACCAAGACATGCTAACCTTTATTGAGCCATGTGACCTTGTAAGGATTCTTGTGGGGTATCTTTGTCAACTTTAGCTTGCTGACTGCCTCCTCTGACACAATATTTTCAGTAGAACCTGAGTCAATGATGACTCTACACACTTTCCCCATCATCTTTCACTTTATCCTAAACAAGGACCTCCTTTGGCTTGGCTCTTCTTTCACCGGTTCCTTGATCAAAGTTCTCCTCATCATGAGGTTCTCACCTTCCTCTGAGTTCAATGGTACTTTAGGATGTTTATCTATTGTAGTTGTCTCATCTTGAATCAGGTTAGTTCTCTTATCTCCTCCATGAGAAGTACTACCTTTCTCTGGAAATCTATAGGCCAGATGTCCCAATTGATTGCAGTGGTAACATTTCATATTGGTGAAATAGTTGCCTCTTCTTTGTCCACCACTTCTTCCTCTGGAGCTAAAACCTCTTCCTCTACCACCTCTACTAGAGCTTCCTTCTTGCTGCTCAGAATATTTGACTTCTACTTGGGCTCTTGGTTCTGAACTTCTTCCACTATAACCACCTCTTTGTCCTCTGTTGTCTTTCCCTTTACCTCTACTTTTGGGGTTTTGCTCTTGCTTCTTTTTGCCTTTCTCCTCTATCTTTAAGGCCATTTGATAGCATTGGCAGACTATTTTGAAGTTCACTAGGCTCATATCTTCTTGGATAGACCACTTAAGCCCATTCAAGTACCTTGCTAGCTTGATTCTTTCATCTTCAACCACCTTTGATCTTAGGCACAATTTTTGAAACTCCTCGGTGTATGTTTGGACATCCATGTCTTTTTGCCTAAGATTGTGTCTTCTCCTATGTAACTGAACTTCATAATCATCAGGGAGATAGGTCTGCCTTATCAAGTAGTTAACATTCCTCTCCATGAAACTATGGGACCTTTGCCTTCTTTCTCTCTTTCAGATTGTACAAACTTCCACCATGTGAGAGCTGCTCCTCTCAACCTTGACTTGGCCACCTTTACCTTTTGGGCCTCTGTTATACCATCACATTCAAAGTGATTCTCAATGCTCTCAATCTAGTCTACAACTGAATCAGGGTCCATTTGTCCACTAAATAGTGGCACACCTTCCAATGCTTTAACACTTAAGGCCTGCAATGCCTTTAGGAAGGGTTCTTCAGCAAGAATAGGCTCAGGCTTTGGAGCTTCCTCCTCCAAGTCCTCTTCTTTTTCCTTGGCTTCCTACTCTTCCTTATGTTCTATCTTGTCCTTCACTTTATCTGCTGTCTCATGGACTTCATCTAAGAGCTTCTCCACTTGAGACAACCTTTCTCTTAGCAACCGATTATCTTCCTCTTGCTCTTCTACCTTTTTAGCCAACTTAGCATTAGTCACCATGGTTCTTTCCTCTGGTGTGTTCTCTCCTACTGACTCAGTGGGCTGCAACATCAATCACAAGCCTTGAATCAAATGTTGCTCTGATACCAATATGGTGTATGGTGAACCAAAGCTTGCTTGCACAATCTTTTAGAGACCTTTTCACTGTCTCCTACCTAGAACCTACTACCAATGGGTTCTTGTTGAACTTGGGTGATTAACCAAGCCCTGCTCCAACTCTTCTCAAAGATTTTTCCACTTATGCTTAACTTAGGAAGACCAACACCATTTCAATTTGCAAATTTCCTCTCAACACCTAGAAGGATCTGAGTGCCAATTTCATCTTCTAGCTTGAACTACTTGCAGGGGAGTTGGAAACACCGATTTCATGTATTTCACATCCAATTGAAGTCATCTTGGAGGTTCTTCAATCTCCACTCCTACCGGTCTCAAGAGTTTGCCTTTGGAGAGGGCTAATCCTTGTAGCCCTTACCAGTCCCTTTTTGGCTTTTCCTGCCCAAACTTTCCAAATGACCTAGCAAACAAATGTCACTTTCAGACACCCTTTTTGGAGCTTTAAATCTTTCATTAGGTTTCAGCCTCTGTCTCTACCGTACAGTAGGTTCCTACAATCAAGGAGAAGTAGGGCTAATTGACCTAATTTCTAGGGTTTCACTGCTTTCTTCTTTAGATCTACTTCTAATGGATTGATTGAAGTTTCAATCCCTTTGACATGTGAGACCTTATCTAACCCTACCTGAAACCGTACGGATTCGTACAGTGGTCTCTTCCCCTGCCTAAGTTCTTCCTATTTTCACACTCAAACTCCTAACCGGGCAGTCCTAGCTCGCCTAGGGTTTGAGTTTAAAAACATTTGCTCCATTCCCTACACTCCCTACTGCTAAATATTTACAATAGACTGGCTCCTCTCCCATATTCAACCAATCTTAGGAAAATCCTGTGGTCAGTGTTTATGGGGGAGCCATTCTAAGTTTGACTACACAAAATAGAAATAAAAACCCTTACACTCTAATCTATGGATACAAAGCACTAAAACTACTCAAAGAAAATTACTTATACAAAGAAAGATACTCAAAACTACTCTGTAAACACAAATACAATGTTGTTTCAGTATATACAACTCCTTTGATATCCCTATTTCTCAAGATGCATGGGTATACACAGGAAAATGCAAAATTTCTTTATTCACACAAAGCCAAAACTTGTTCACAACCTCTCCAACTGCTCTCTACGAGCCATTCCCTTTTACATAGATGCCTTTACCACATTTCAAGGGATATTGATCAATCCCATGCTCCTAAATTTTAGGGAATCCAAAACAACAAAGTTGCATGCAACCTAACAATGTTGTCATGCAATTTTGCAACATTCTTGCAACTCTGCCATCATCCTACATTTTAGGACCTCAATCTCCTTGATCTCGAGCCAACAACTCTCTTAACTGTCCCTTGGCATCTTCTAACAATGACCATGCGTTTAGAGCACATTAAAGGCTCAACACTCACATTAATCTACTAAACTAACTAAAGCAAAAGATGCTTAATGAAACCTAAGCTATGATGATCTTAGTCCTAGTGACTAATTCATTTATTCCACACACAAACAAGACCTTCTAAGGTCCAAATCAAACTCACTAACACCCTGATTTGGCTAAGATTAGGTACAAGCCAAAAATTGAAGACAACAAGATGGAGTGTTGGTGCTCTGCCATATAGGCAATATGGTAACATTTTGAAACTGTCAGAATCCCTTAGGCCTAAGGCTTGTGGCATAGTGGCATGTGCCCTTGTTAACAATTCACATATCACATAATTTGATAATAGTTTCCTCACCCAACAATAAAAATAATTAAATTCCATGCATTCATTTTTAGTAAACTAGATACAAAACCTTAGTACCTGTAGACACTGAAATTGTCCTAGCCCTGCGACTCTAATTTTCATCATAATTCTAATCTTCATTTTCATAATTAAATAATGTTAATTGTTTAATTATTTTCTAAGGTCATTTGTCCTCTATTAATTAAATAACTTTAATTATTTATTAATTTATTCTTACCTTTATTCTTTCTTGATTAATTAAATAAATATTATTTATTTAACTACATTGCTAATTAAATCTATCCTCTATTAAATAATCATTTTGAATTATTTAATTAATTCCTATCACACTTTCAACTATAATTAAATAATCACTGTAATTATTTAATTATTCTTTAGCTTTTCTATCTTTAATTAAATAAATCTTTATTTATTTAATTTAATCCTAAAATCTTGAATGTTGAATTAAATTATTATTTAATTCATAAAAAGGTTTATCCTTAGCATATTCTTCTGTGATTGGATAATCTCTTTGTTATCTAATTAGTCATTTATCATTTATGTCTAGATCTAAATTGATCATTCAGTTATTTGGTGATTTAATATCTGATTGTCTCTAACAAACAAACTTTTTGTCTTAATCAGTTCATTATCTAGATTTATTCTTATGTTCTATGTGCAAACCTTTATTAATTAAATAAATTTAATTATTTAATTAATTTATCCTCATCTTCTATCTATTTCAATCTTTGTCTTTACATGCAAACTTTATTCTTCTCTTTCTCGACCAGTTTTCACTAAAGATTAAATTATTATTTAATTTAATCCCCACCTTTTATGCTTTATCACTCACACTAATATAACCCTAATCTTATTGCATGTTAGATCTTTTAATCTTAATCGTTGAATTATCTTTCAATCTGAACCTGTCATTTGAAAATCATATTTTCTATAAATTGGATTTATCTTCATCATTATTCCTCCTCCTGAAATCTTATGAGTTTTGAAAGCAACTTACTTTAGAATCTTCAATGTTTTGCAATTATCATGATCATGAGGCCATACTTGCATGCTTAATGAAAATCTAAGGGTAAGTATCATACAATGGCGAAATGGAGAAGGATAATGGACGTTATTCATGGAATCAAATGTGTGTTTGGTAAAATCCTTTGTTTATGCATGTTTTTATTGTTTTCCATTTTTTTCAATTATTTAGCGTAGGTTTAGTTTAAATTATGCTTTGAATTGCTTAACCTATGAATTTTCCCTGTGCTACATCTGGTGAACCCAACATGAACTACTAACCCTCTTGATTGACATTCTTTGTTTGGAAGTTTTTGGTGTTTTTTGTCTTGAAGGGAGTAGGTACTTTTGAAGAATCTTGCAAAACACACTTTTGGGAGTCTTTTGAGGTCAAATAAATAGCATGGTTGCATCTGGTAGGGTTGACAAATGAATTTTCATATATTATACTGCATATTTTGGTTAAGGGTAGCATTTTTACAAGAAAAACACTATTTTTTTGTGGCTACGAGCTAAAGTGACGCATTTGCAAGCTAGAATGATGCATTTGTAGCTTCTTGTGATGCATCTAACTTTCTATGATGCATCTATGGCTTCTTGTGATGCATATGTGGCTTCTTGTGACACATCTGACTTTCTATGACTCATTTGTGGCTTCGTGTGACACATCTGACTTTGCGCGACACATTTGTGGCTTCCTACAACGCATTTGGCTAGTAAAAAAATAATTTTTTGATTTCTGAAATTTTGAATTTTCATTTTAATAATTGTAGTTTTTTTGTTATGACTAATTCAGAGTTTGTAGCATGTGATCTTTTGGAGTTAATATATTTTTTGCAGGACAATTCATAGAAGAGAAATATACAAACTATTTTTGTAGGATGATTCGTAGAAGACAAATATATAAACTATTTTTGCAAGATAATTGACGAAGACAAAGATTCAAACTACTAATGAAATATGATGCAGGACGCTTGTTGAAGATTGATTTTGAAATAGATTTTCTAATTAGATTAGATCATATTTTATTTGGTGCTTAAAATAAATCACTGTTCTCTGTGTTTGGTGCATTCGCACATTCTGTTTAGATTAAAACCCAATTCAATAATAAGAGTATCCTCTCTCCTTATGCACTTGTGTGATCCTGGGTGTAAGAGAAATTGTTATTGACTCTAGAACTAGGCCTTCCTTGGTGGGAAAAAGTACTCACCCCAAGGTGACTCAAACCAGCAACGAGCTAAAGCCAAGCCACTCCTGACCGGTATACAAATGTGAATGCTAATGGAAAACTTAACATTACATGTGCATATTTTTTATACAGACAAGTTAATCTTGCCTCACATATAGCCACATGAATGGGTGCCCTTATTAAAATCCATTTTTTTTTAGATTACCAAAATCCTTCTATTTGTTGGTGCAAGAGGACGAACCTCTAAAGTCATGCCACATACTTGCGGTTCTTAGTAGAGATGAAGATTTTGTAATGGGAGATTCATGAGAACTTGAAGCTTGGATGACCCAAAGAAGTGAGTGCAGTGGAGGGGAGCCAATGTGGTCAAGCTTCTAATCATCCACTTTGAATAAGCGTAGCTGGAGAAATCCAAGTGGGAACTCAGCAGATATTGTCCTGGCCAACCATAGGATCGTACTTGTCTTCTTGGAATTAAACATTTTCATGTCAAAACCAAACCAAAATAAAGTGTTTTCTAACTATCTTTTGTTTGCCAAAATTTGATCAAAATCAGACTAAAACAAACCTACAAAGTTACAATAAACTGTGTCTGCTATAGAGAATTGCATCTGCTTTTATAAACAGCATCTACTACTATAAACTGCATCTACTACTGTGAAACACAACCAACTATTAAATAATGCATTTGCCAAAAATTGCAATGCAACTACTGATAAACAATGCTTTTGTTAAACCTAAAACACAATTGTTGTCTCAAACACCGCATATGTATTTTTAAACGTAATTGTGACCTTAAAAGCCACAATTTCCTATCACTCAGATCCCCCATCATGTCTGCAATTCACCTTGATATGCTTGCTAGTCATGTTGAATACCAGTTACTCTGTAATGGTCAATACTAACAAGCCATAGACTTCAAAAGACAATTTATGCAATCCAAATGCCAATCAATGTCAACCTATGGTCAAATAGCCACATACCCTTCCTACCAACAATCCATAAGGCCTAGTCATTCATCCATTTGTCCTCACTATCAAGAGTCACTTGACATAATCTATGCTATTAATCCATGACAAACATCTATTAGGCATGCCTATCCTAACCTTGACAAGGGAAACCAACTTTCCACTAATCCCTTCCAACCTTCCATGTCCTATCCTAGTCCTTCATCCACTAATCCCTTCCAATCCATTATATCTCAATCTATAACTAGTCATGGTCTCCAAAGTCACATCCCATCTACTAAAATTTAGGATACATGTCAAATGGAAATTCCAAAGCATGACACCATGGCTTCACCTTCATGTCAAGATGAAAGTAGTCCATCCCATGATCCTATCTTTAATTCTATCCAAGAAGTCTTTCTAGATAATCATGGCATCCAAAATACACCTATCATTGATCAAAATTCCCTTCCCAACCATAGCATTCAAGACAAACCCATATTTGATCAAGACACTACCATTGATCAAGAAATCCAAAATGATCCACTCATCAACCTTTATGCCATTCATGATTAAATACTTGAAGACGACCCTATCCAAGCTCCAAATATCAAAACTTCCCAAAATGAGACACTTGCCTCCTTGGGACACATAGATAATCAAACAAATGACATAGACAACATTCAAGAAGAACATAAGGAAGCTATCATTGACCAAATCAAAGACAGAGGCACAAAAGATATTATTGATCAAATTGATGTCTTAAGGGATCAAGAAGACACAATCCTAACAAATGATGATGCCAAAATATCCTATCAACTAGGATCAACCACTTTTGTTAAATCAGGCTTTCTCATAGAGGAGAATATTTTGATCAACAGTTTCCACAATGATGGGTTCGCATCTTGCTTTCAAAATGATAAATACCCCATTTCAAAGAGAATATGTCAAAGCATGCAGTATCAAGGAAAAGGACTAGGCATACATGAGCAAGGCATTCAAGAACCAATATAGTTTTATGAAACTCCTAGACATCAAGGCCTTGGCTATTCTTTAGTCAGAGAATCAAATGATGTTATTGGTACCTCCTCAATATTGGGGGAAACTTTATTTGATACAAACATCAAAACGGGGTCCATGAGTAGTTCTTAACATAAGGTTGTTGCCAACACTCCTTCCATCCACACCATAAACTGTTATTCCAACATGAATAAACCTTCCATTTGGAACCAAAAGAAAGAAAATGATTACAAATCTAAAGTTCAAAATCAAATGTCAAGTTCCATTCAATCAAACAAAAATCCAAGTGGACAAATGAAGTTAAAATGGATCCCAAAGAAAAATGGATGAAATAAATAAAATAGTTCAAAAGTAAAAGTCAATCAAAATGTGGAGCCACAAGAAAAGAGGACTCCAACATATAATAAATGTCCATCTCCTTCAAAATGGTCATCAAGCAAGGCATATAAAAGTGTTGGTTCCAAATGCTATCCTAATCAAAATTCCAAACTCCACCATCCAACATCCCAAGTTTGGAAAATAAAAAGTGATTCATCTAAATGTCTAAATAATCCTCCCACATATACCATCATCTGTCATAATCCTACATCTCACCTAAAGTTTAAAAATACCATGTCACAAATCCATCGCATCTTGGCAACAGCTCTTTATTGTAAGGACTCTCATGGCACTCTATCATGATGTGCATATTCTGAAAAGGCCAACTCTAGTATCAACAAGGATCACAATGACATCAATCAATTGTATGCAAGCGCTATGATCCTAACAAGGCAACTACTTCATTAAGGCCATTATTGGCATATCATGGCTCCATTCTCTACATCAGAACCATCAATGTATTTAGCAAAATCAGTGATCATCTAAAGCATCAAGGCCATCCAAAAAATACAAAAATAGAAAAAAAAATCAAAAATCAAAAAATTTGTCTCCTTAATGAAAACCTAGAAAATAGGCATCTTGGTGACACCAAAAAGAACAAAAAAAAAAAGATTAAAGAGAAAAAATTCATCCAATAGTGAAAACCATGTTTATGGTGCTTTGGATAAGTACCATGCTTAAATCAACAAGGTAATCAAGTCAAATCATACAAATTGCCAAAGCAATAACAAAAACAATCAACCTATGTCTTATATAGGATGTGTCCTTCCTGAAAATAGACATGATCATTTAGTAAAACAATCATCATTTCCTTATACAAGTGGTCACATGATTGAAACCAAACTCAACGTCATATATGATATGTGTCTTTTTGAAACCAGGATTTATCATTGCCTTATACAGATAGTCACATGATTGAAACCAAACTCAGCGTCTTATATGGTATGTGTCATTCCTAAAACTAGGCTTTATTAAACAATCATCTTATCAGTCCCCTAGACAATTAAACAACAAATGGATCAAATTTTGGAAAATATTTTTACTGGTTGTTGACATTATGGCTTGTTTTTTCTTTGTCTTTGAGTCTAGTTACTATCTTTCTTGAGGATGTCCCATGAAGGATTTACAAAATCTAGGATGTATCGGGACTCTTTTTATTTGATTGTTGTTTGTCGACTGTCTTTTGGATTTTTCTTTGAGTCATGTTACTAGCTTCCTCGAGGATGTCCCATGAAGGATTTAGAGGAGCAATGATTTCTCATGACTCGTCTTTTATTTGTTTGTTGTCTGCAGTTTGTCTTGATGAAAAGCCTAGGGAGACTTTGCCCTGAGTATGAGTTAGGACATTCCTTGTTTGCAACTGTCTATTTTAGCAGGTGGATGACCTTGCACACCTTGGTCTATCTCATATCATGGTGTTTGTTATCCATTTGTATCATTTAACACCCAATGATGATTAATGCAAGGCCTATTATGTTTCGACAAAATATTAAAGTCATTCTAATACTAACACCTAGATTTTTTGGTCTAACATTTCTTCTTTTCTGCATCTTCATTGTCCTTATCTATATTCCCTTATTTTACAGTCCTCTTATCAATTTCGAGAGCACACTCATGTTCTTTGAACATCCATGTCTTCTCGATGGGGCATACCACTACCTCCTCATCATCCTTCCTCATCCTACTTTCATTGGGGCATATCTTTTTCTTTTACACAATGTGATAAACAACATTGTATCAAAAAGGGGCAAAATATAGACACTAAAAATTGTCCTAGACCTGCAACTCTAATTTTTGTCATAATTCTTATTTTCATTTTCATAATAAAATAATGTTAATTATTTAATTATTTTCTAAAGTCGTTTGTCCTCTCTTAATTAAATAACTTTAATTATTTAATTAATTCATTTTCATGATTAAATGATTGTATCTATCTTGTAGTTGATTTATTTTTAGATTGCAATTCTCGCACCTTGCAAGAGTTTATATTAGCTCTAGAAGCAACTCATTTGTACTCTCAAAATGAATGGGTTCTCTTTGGGTCACCATACACCAATTCTTGGGCCATTTTTAGAAATCACTGTGGTCAATGGTGGATAGAAGCATATCAAAATCTATCTCATTCCATCCTCAAATTGATTGACAAACAAAAATGGTAAATAGGATAATTGTGTATCATCTTTCAATGTACAATTCTAGGAAGCATTGCACATGACTTAAAGTCCTATTTAAAATTGCTACAACCAAGCTTTGGACACCTCTTCTCTAAATATCCCTTTTGTGGTTTGCTTGGGTTTCCAACATTTGGCATCCATCGATGAAGCTTATCTTGTCACCCTCTACAAAAGTGATTCCTTCAGCTCAAAAGGAACTTGACAAATCTTTTGAATTCATTGAGCACATTCAACATTTTCAGAAATAGGTGCAAACCATTTTGCAGAATTCTAATACCAAACATAAGTAGCAAAATGATAAATTCATGCACTACATACCTTTTAGGTTGGTGATAGAGTGTGCATAGGTTAATTTGTAGAAGGAAAGACTCGTAGGACCTTACCATTTTGCAAAAGTCTAATACCAAACATAAGTAGCAAAATGATAAATTCATGCACTACATACCTTTTAGGTTGGTGATAGAGTATGCATAGCTTAATTTGTAGAAGGAAAGACTTGTAGGACCTTATTGCAAGACCATCCTTCTTCCTTATGGCCTACACATAATCACTAAGAAAGTCGGAGATAACTTCATTGATTTGAATCTTCCATTGTTTTGATTTGATCTAGGTTTTAGTGCAAAGATTTTGTGTCATTGTTTCCCACTTTGTTGGACACATTAGGTGTTGCAGAAGAACTTCAATTAGCAAAAATCAATCTTGATTGCAACACTTCAGCATAAGCAGATCATAATTTAATCCAATGTCAAATGCACCCAAGATTAAGAGATACCTCTTTAGTAGATTCTCAAGCAATTCAATTACCTTCTCAAACAAAATATTGTATAGAAGTTCAAGTTGAAAACAACTTCAACAAACTCTCTCTCCTCCTACCTCCCTCTTGTCTTTTTAGTTAGTTTTGGGTCTACAATTCACCATTTTTCTCTTTCAGCTCTCTGTTATCCTGATGATGGATCACAGAGTGTGATCTGAAACATTGATGCAAAAATTATCACACAATCAAATCTAGAAATACCATTCCAACAATAATCAATATGGATTGTGGAAACTTGATATCGCTAACTTCCACAACTTTTTGTAATGGTTCACCCTATTGCTATTCAAGGGAAATTGATCCTAGGGAATCTAAGACATTAATTGACTCATAGTGTAATGGTGTTCCCTCACACCATATGTTATCTTCTTCATTAGCTTCAAGATCTCTCCTAGTACACATGGACATACTATAAAATCCCAACTCCTCTCTATTTATGTCACACAACTCCAACAATGCCAGCCTTGTTTTGTGCAGTTGTTCAACAACTTTTTTAGAAAATGACAAAATAGAGGATACAAGTTGAAAAAAAGTGAGCTTTTGTGTCTCTTTTAACTACCAAGGTGTTCCATCATTTTTCATTCTTGTGTATTAATATACTATGGCACTTCTTTGGAGTTAGTTGATGAATAGATCATAAGCAGTACAAATAGACATCTTGTGGTATGGATGCCATCTCTCAGGTTTTGTATGTGTTTTGCACCCCTAGGCCTTGAATCACCTTATCACCTATTTCAAATCCTCCTTGTATTCTATGTTAAGCATGGTAGAATTTTGTTGTTTTTGGATTTTACATTCCTTACTTTACTACATTTATTGAAGTATTTGGTGTGAGGCTTTGATCTTTCCTTCCAATCTATGTAGGTCTAAGGTTGTCGAGATGCAGAAGTACACATTACTTTAAAGAGGTTTAATCCTATGGCCAAGCCGATACTATTGTTATAGCTAAATTCTACTCAAGTTAGCTACTGATTGTTCTTGACTTTTTGCTACATGACATCATAGTATGTTTTCAATGATTTTGTTTACTCTTTTTTCTTTTCCATTGGATTGTAGGTGTACACCACCACTAAAATTTGATTGTGCCCTTAAATGTTGAAAAAAATCCTTTTAAAACTTCCTCACAAATTTGGTGTTTGTAAAGTCCCCCTTTTTAGTGTGATCTTGTTTTATGATGGTTAGCTTATTACTTGGATCCTCGTAGGCTAACATGTATGGATAGGGGATCTCAATGGAAAATGATGGTGGATATTGTCATTTCCACCCCTTCAGCTTAGTGTTGGGCTCCGTGCAGGCCTTTGTAGTTTAGTGTTCACCAGCTTCTAACAGCACGTCAAAACATTGAGAATTGAGGGAGTTATGAATATTTTGGTGTTTAAGTCATTTAATATTATAAATTTATGATTTGACTTTATAATAAGTAAAAGCCACTTAAAATATTATAAAATAATGACTTAAAAGTTATAAAGTGAAAATAAAAATCACTTAAGTCATTTAAAAGGTGTGCCCACTTGGTAAAGTGAAATAAAAGACTATTGAAGTAATTTAAATACATTTTAATGTATTTAAATGGCAAAGTGCATGACTTCTTGAAATGCATGCTTTTTAGGGGGATATAAGGAGAAAAGAAGGCAATTCAACTTAATTATTGATGATCCTTTGAAATAGCTTCTATTTTACTTCTCTATGCATTTTGTCTAGGACAAGGGTTACAGTGAATTTCTACCATTGGAGAACAAGAAATCTTCAATGCTTTGCAAACTTGAAGCTGTGAAAGACTAGCTGAATCTTTGCTACTGGGATGGCTTCAATTTAGAAGTCTATTTGGGCTTAATTAGATTTTTTATGTTCTGTATCTATCAACTTTCAATAAGGGAGAGGGTTTATTCTTCTTGAATGTCATTTCTCCTCAGTTCTTCAGCATTCAATAAAGAGTCGTACATCTTCATCAGAGGGTCGTACTTCTCCTTGAAAGGTGTGTATCTTCCTAGCCAAGGCATGTGAAGAAAATAGGTGAAACACCTCCTTTTGGGGCATGTTCTTGCTACCATATTGTATGCCTAGCTCAGTCATTGCCTTTCATCTAGTTTCTGATAAGGAGAAATCCAATTATGGAGGTGGAGGTTGCTATTTCTCAATTTTAGCATATCTTACCTGGCATGTACAGATCCACTTTATTTTGGAGGCTTCCAGGTATGTTGATCGTATGCAATTGTAATGAGCCTTGATCAAACTAGCCTTAATTTCTTCAATTTGTTTCCTTGTAATTTTGTCAAATAGTTTGTATGCAATGTGCTTGTTTGTTGGTTTGAAGTTTCAATTTGTAGTTTGATGCTTGTAACGAATGCCAAATTGATTTGAAAGCTTGAAAAAGAATTCTATAATATCTAAGCAACTTTCTAAATACAATGCAATCACTTTTTGTATTTTCAAATGCATATAAATGAGAAACTAGATGAAGAAAATGCATCTACAGCCTATTGGAATTATGTCAAACAATTGGCATACATCCTCATACAATATTCAAATGATCATTAACACAATATATAACTCCCAACTGATGATATCTTTATTGAAATGCAATCCCTTCTACAATGATGACAATGAAAATGCCAAGACTCTTGGCTTACATCCAAAGCAATGTCTATAATCAGGTCTGATACAAAATGTATACCTACAGCAACTACCAAGAATGCACCTATATGATCATGAAAATGCATACAAATTACAAGGAACTTGGATTATGTAGTTGCCTCATTCCAACGATGAAGAAGCAAGCAATATCTTGTGAATTGTTGACCTTTTGAGCCCAAATCGACTAGCTAACCCAACCGCCCTTGTTTTGATAAAAATAATTTATATAAAAATAATCTCCACTCCTACGCCCTCCAATATGCATCAAATATCATCACTAAGCCCTCATGAGAGGTGTGCCCAAGTTAGGAAGTCAAATCAAACCAAGGAGAGAGAGTTATGATCAAAATTGTGATGTGAGCATGTTGGCCGCCATGACTAATAAATACATCAGAATGTTGGTATGTCTGATATGAATGCAAATCGACCTCCTCAATGCAAAATTAATGAAGACTATGAACTCCAAAATGTCTCCAATGAAAATACCAATTGATATCATGAAAAACTGTCCCTTTGCCACTAATTTTGTTCAAGTGAAATGACTGAAGTGCCACCTCCAACAATGCAACCCTTCAAGAGATATTTCACTCCCTCAGTTATGCTATCAATGGGAGTTGTCGTTCCCAATGATGAATCAAACTACTGCAAAAACCCTTGGCTCCACAAGTATACAATTAGTAAATGTCAATGTCAAATTTGGATACCATTAAATGACCCCCCCTCATGTCTATTTATTCTTTTCCTCAAGAGGTCGACCTCCTTCTAGAACTTTTCCAAGTCAGCTTCTAGAAGGAATATTATAATATTATTTTTATTTTTATAATCTATATTTACACTTTATAATAAAATAATAACTCATAAAATAAAGTGAAAATATAACACCACCTTATATCATGAGGTTTCTAAAAATAGAAACATATCAATTAATCATTAGAACACCTCCATATGAATACTAAATCCCAAAAGAAGCCAACTGCCAACAAGGTATCTACCAAGAAGACCCTCTAAACATGCCCTATTAGCCTACGAGGGCCACTGATAGGCTAATCATGTAGATGTATCAATGTCTAGCTAGAAGGGGACATTACAGTTTGCCCCTCCTGAAATTGCTTGTCCCCAAGCAATCTCAAATCTAGATGTTGTAGGATCTCCTCACTCTCCCAAGTAGCATCCTCAACTAGCAAGTCCCTCCATTTGATCAAATACTCTCTAATAACCCAGCCTAACATCCAAAATAGCCTCGAGCACTAAAATCAGCTTCCCCTTGTCATCCAAGGGTGGAAAGGTCATGGAAGGAACCACACGATGTCCTAATGCCTTTTTGAGGCATGACACATGAAACACATTATGTACTCTAGAATCCCCTAGAAACTCCAATTTGTAAGCCACCTCTCCCACTCTCCTGATAATCTTGAATGGTCCATAGTAGTGGGGCTTAAGTTTCTCTACACCACTCCTCTTAAGAGAGGATTGTCTGTATGGATGCAACATCAAGTACACCATATCTCCAACCTCAAAAGAGTGCTCAACCCTCTTCTAATTTGCATACTATTTATGTTGGTTATGTGCCTTCTGTATATTCTCCCATAGAGCCCTTATAATATCCTAGTTCTCCTATAATAGATCACCAGCACTAGGCACACAACTGTCACTTAACAAGAGATCCAGAAAGCTTGGCGCATCATACCCATACAAAGCCATGAATGGTGTCATCTGAATAGAGAGATGGTAAGTGGTATTGTAGCAATACTCACAAATATATAACCACTTGACCCAACCCTTCTGCTTCCCTGGGATGTAATTCCTGAGGTACCCTTCCACCCATTTTTTCAATATCTTCGTTTGTTCATCTGTTTGTGATTGGTAACTAGTACTCGAAGTGAGCTTCGTCGCACATAACCTGAATAGATCCTACCAAAAATGACTCATAAACCAGCTATCTTTGTCACTAACGATGTTTCAAGGAAACTCGTGCAATCTGGATACCTCATGGAAGAATAGCTTTGCTACTTGTGTAGCTAAATATGTAGATGTGATCAGAAAGAAGTGAGCATACTTAGTCAAATGATCCATAGACAAGTATATACAATCTCGTCCCTGGGCTCTTAGCAAACCAATAATGAATTCCATCGACAAACACTCCCACTTCCTATTAGGAATCGAAATTGGCTGGAGTAAGCCTGCAAGGTGTGTGTGCTCCTGTTTATTCAACTGAAAAATAGAACATTCTCTGACATATCGTAGAACATTTGATTTAAGACCCTTCCAAGTGAATCTCTCTCGTATATGTTTGTAGGTCTTGAAATATCTGGGATGTCCTGCCATGGGTGCATCATGAAAGGTCCTCAAAATTGCGTTCTTCATCTCTGATCCTGGGGTCAAATAGATTCTCCCCTTGTAAATGATAAGATCATTTAAAATTGTGTATCTATCATACTACACTGACCCCTCAATAATCCTTGTAGCCCACTTGTCCTTAGCATACTCTACCACTATCAAGTTTCTCCAATCCTCTGCGATCCCAGCCATGGAGCTCAAGTGTGGGCAATGAGCTAAAGCATCAGCAACTACATTTTGTGTCCCTTTGACAAAGGAAATGTCAAAGTCGTATGATTGCAGCTTGCTCACCCATTTCTGTTGATGATCATTAAGGTCATGTTGCCCAAGGAAATGTCTCAAGCTATTATGGTTTGTCTTCACTAAAAATTTGTTGCCCACCAAATACTGCTTGAATTTTGCCAATGCATGCATAATGGCCAACATCTCCTTAGCATATATGTTGTAACCCCTCTCTGGACCACAAACCTTCCAACTCTCAAAAGCAATCAAATATTTGTCTTGCATAAGGACTGCACCTATCCCCTCGCCTGAAGCATCACACTGCAACTCAAAGTGTTTAGAAAAATTTGGTAATGCAAGCACTGGGCAAGTAGTCATGATTAGTTTGAACATCTCAAAGCAATCATGTGCCTCTAAAGTCCAAATGAACGCCCCTTTCTTTGTCAAGTCTATGAGTGGAGTTGCATGTCATCAATAGCCATTGACAAATTTGCAATAGAAACCACACAGCCCCAAAAATCCCCTAAGTTGAGTGAGATTCCTTGGCATACAAGGACACCTCTCTAAGAATACCCAAAACTGTATCAAGATGAGCAATGTGATCCTCCCATTTTTTGTTGTACATCAAGATATCATCAAAGAAAACCAGCACATATCTCCTCAATTGTGAATGGAAGATCTTGTTCATCGTCGACTGAAATGTCGCAGGAGCATTGGTCAATCCAAATGGCATAGCCACAAACTCAAAATTCCCACAATGACATTTGAATGTGGTCTTCTCAATGTCCTACTCCCTGACACGAATCTGGTGATACCCTAGCCTCAAGTCAATTTTGGAAAAATAACAGGCACCATGTAATTCATCTATTAATTCATCAATCCTAGGGATGGGGTATCTATTCTTGGTTTTCCTTTTGTTCAGTAGCCTGTAGTCAATACACATCTGCAATGTACCATCCTTTTTCTTCACCAAGACCACTAATGATGCAAAAGGTGACTTACTAGGTCTAATGTGTCCCATAGCCAACAACTCCTTAATTGTCTTCTCAATTTCATCCTTGAGTCGCTTGGGATGCCTATAAGGAGTGACTATCATGGGCTTGGCACCCTTCTCCAACTCAATGATATGCTCAATCCCTCTATCTGGAGGTCTTCCTGGAGGAATTTCATTGAATACCTTTGTGTACTTAATCCTCAACTCCTAAATGTCCAGATGGTATTTTAGCTTATGTTTCTCTCCTTGTGTAGGCATCAACACACATTCTACTGTAGAGCCATAAAAATGTATGATTCTATGGAGTAAGAACCACCATTTCAGCCCACGTCAATAGAGCTATTCTAACTAAAAGCAAAACCAGAAATACAAATCTAAACTACAAAAACAAAATAATGCATTTAAAAGAACTCAATCTCCATTGTCTCCCTATCACCAAGATCTTTGTTTATGCATTTGCTCTCAGATTTTTATGAGCACAAAATGCAATAAAGAGGCTATGGTGAATGAGAAATGAAAGCAAGATGCAAAAATCATATGAGTATGTAAATTTGTGAGCAAAATTTGTGAGAGACCAAATGAGAGGGAAATCCCCTTTTAAATAGGAGTTCCCTGAGGATGGAGAGGGGTTGAAGATGAAATGTGGGATAAAAGATGAGAAAGAAGGAAATGCCATTATCCCACATTGTTGGGTTAAATGTTTTGCATGAGAATGAAAGTGATAAAAGGGATATTATATTAAAATGTACCTAAATGATTAAATATGAATAAAATGATTTAAAGATGCTTTACTAAAATGCAATATTTCATGAATGATTTATGCAAATGATATGATTAATATGCAAGTTATGATAATTAGTTTATTATGAAATAATAATCAATGACTATGATAATTGATTTATTAATGGGTATGAACATGAAACAATTATGGATGATAATGATAATTGATTTAATATGGTAATGATGTTTATGAATTATTATACAAATGGATTATGAATGATTATGATTTATTATGCAAATGGGTATGAATGATAATGCAAATGGACATGAACGTTAATGCAACAGATATTGAACGAGCATGAGATGGTTCAATGATTTGATAAAATGCATGAATAGAAGAAAGTATTGAATGAATTGATTAAGTAAATAATAATATCTATTTAATCAATAGACAAATATCGTTACGATTGTGAGGAAAAATTTGAGTGTCTACATCTACTACCCACTCAACCATATCATGTCTCATGAGCCTCTCCATCCTCTTGAATGAGATCATCCTAAAACTGGAGTCTTAGATTTCCTTAAGAATATGAGTCTTCCCATCAACCTAGAATGTCATCTCCATCTCTCTGAGGTCAAGGGTGAATTTCCCAATATCATGCAACCATCTCATGCCAAGTACCATAATTGTATCACCCATATTCACAACATAGAAATCAGTCTTGAACTCATAGTTGTTCAAGCGCATGGGTAAGTTTGGAATCATCCTCTCACACTTGAGGGTGTAACCATATGAAACCTGAACTCTTATCCCCTCAAATTCTTATGTCTTGATTCCATACCTCTCCACTAATTTAGCATCAATAAAATTCGGTGTATCTCCAGTGTCAAGAAGAGTGATAATTTTTTGCCCTACTAAAACTCCACACATCCTTAATGATCCCTCCTACTAGATGTTGGTGATGTGTGCATCATGATGCCTTGTTTCCCTTTCATGTTCTTCTTCACTCTCAGGCTTTTCTTCCTCATGATCAGCACCTGAATCCTTTGAATCAAATTGCTAATCTAATTTCTCAGACTCAGAATCCTCATAGTATGCCCACATAGCTCTATTATCTTTGCCCTTAGGCTTCAAAGGACAATCATGGTTTGCATCATAGGGCCCCTTGCAGTAAAAACACAACTTATTTTTGTGCAAATCATTGAGTGTATCACGATCTAGAGGTGTTGTTTATTTTCCCTTAAATTCTAGTTTGTTCTTCTTTTTAGAGAAATATTTGTTGTCTTGATGTGAAGAAGACCCTTTTGATGAGAACTTGCTTTGTGGGGCTGCAAGTTCCATGCTTCTAGCCTTTTTTATTGCCTCCTACAGTGTAGGAAGATCAAAGGCTTTTATCCAACCCTTCAATGGCTCCATCAATCCTTCAATGAACAAAACTCCAACCTTCTTTCATTGATATTAGGTACCATCATTGACAATCTCTAAAAATCTGCAACATATGCTTCTAAAGTTCCATGTTGCTTCAATTTTGATAACTCTTTGAATGTCACCTCAAGATCCTTGCTATCAAATCTATCTATTAGTATATTAGTGAACTCTTCATAAGTATTGACAAGGTTATGGCCAAGAGTGACCAAATCATGATACCACCATTTGTGAGCAGCTCCCTCCAAATGTATTGTAGCAAATTTGATGGCGTATTCTTCAAGCATAGTTCTCAAAGAGAGGTAGTTATCAATCTTTTGCACCCAAGACCTAGTTGTGCATTCTTCACTTCCATCAAAGTGAGCCAATGTCACTTTCCCAAGAGCTTGTTGAAAGTCTATCCTTGGGGCTATTGGAGGATGGTGATCATTCCTCCCACCATTTCTTTTGTTCCTTTGATTCATGAATTGATCAAAGGTCCACTATTCTATGAGATCAGGAGGTAATGTAGAGTACTCCATGTATGCTTGTTTGGCATTATCTGCAAAAGGTGTTGTAGCTTCCACTTGTTGTTCTTCCCTTGGTGTGAAAGTAGGGAAGAGAGTTCTAGAGGTTGATCCCCTTATATTAGTTACTCTATCTCTCCCATTGACCTCCGTATTATTGTCATTAACGCCACTATTTTCTCCGGTATAATTGTTTTGATTCTGAAAGTGATTTTGATTTGGAACTGCTTGTTGGTCCATTCTTGCTAGCAAGCGTGACATCATGTCAATCATCCCATCGAACTTCTTTTCAATTTTTTCTTCTCTTTCATCCATGTTCTTCCTGTTACTATCTGACATGTTTTCAAAACCCTTCAATTTCTTTTCCTGTCTGTCTTAAGGCCTCTGAAAGAGTATCTGCCTCTAGAGTAGGTGGAAATTGGAAAGGCTGATTTCTTGCTTGACTTATAGTGTATGGCCTTTCACTCATCTGACAACTAAAATTTGGTGATCACGGAATGGAAGAATCTTGGCTCTAATACCACTGTAATGAACCTTGCTCAAACTGATCTTAATTTCTTCAATTTGCTACCTTGTAACTTTGTCAAACAATTTATATGCAATGTGCTTGTTTGTTGGTTTGAAGTTTCAATTTGTATTTTGATGCTTGTAACAAATTCCAAATTGATTTGAAATCTTGAAAAAGAATTCTATAATATCTAAGCAACTTTCTAAATGCAATGCAATCACTTTTTGTATTTTCAAATGCATATAAATGAGAAACTAGATGAAGAAAATGCATCTACAGTCTATTGGAATTATGTCAAACAGTTGGCATACATCCTCATACAATATTCAAATGATCATTAACACAATATATAACTCCCAATTGATGATATCTTTATTGAAATGCAATCCCTTCTATGATGATGACAATGAAAATGCCAAGACTCTTGGCTTACATCCAAAGCAATGTCTATAATCAGGTCTGATACAAAATTTATACCTACAGCAGCTACCAAGAATGCACCTATATGATCATGAAAATGCATACAAATTACAAGGAACTTGGATTATGTAGTTGCCTCATTCCAATGATGAAGAAGCCAACAATATCATGTGAATTGTTGACCTTTTGATCCCAAATCGACTAGCTGACCCAACCGCCCTTGTTTTGATAAAAATAATTTATATAAAAATAATCTCCACTCCTACGCCCTCCAGTATGCATCAAATATCATCACTAAGCCCTCATGAGAGGTGTGCCCAAGTTAGGAAGTCAAATCAAACCAAGGAGAGAGAGTTATGATCAAAATTTTGATGTCAACATGTTGGCCGCCATGACTAATAAATACATCAGAATGTTGGTATGTCTGATATGAATGTAAATCGACCTCCTCTATGCAAAATTAATGAAGACTATGAACTCCAAAATGTCTCCAATGCAAACACCAATTGATATCATGCAAAATTGTCCCTTCGCCACTAATTTTGTTCAAGTGAAATGACTGAAGTGCCACCTCCAACAATGCAACCCTTCAAGAGATATTTCACTCCCTCAATTATGCTATCAATGGGAGTTGTCATTCCCAATGATGAATCGAACTACTACAGAAACCCTTGGCTCCACAAGTATACAATAGTAAATGTCAATGTCAAATTTGGATATCATGAAATGACACCCCCCCTCATGTCTATTTATTCTTTTCCTCAAGAGGTCGACCTCCTTCTAGAACTTTTCCAAGTCAGCTTCTAGAAGGAATATTATAATATTATTTTTATTTTTATAATCTATATTTACACTTTATAATAAAATAATAACTCATAAAATAAAGTGAAAATATAACACCACCTTATATCATGAGGTTTCTAAAAATAGAAACATATCAATTAATCATTAGAACACCTCCATATGAATACTAAATCCCAAAAGAAGCCAACTGCCAACAAGGTATCTTCCAAGAAGACCTTCTAAACATGCCCTATTAGCCTACGAGGGCCATTGATAGGCTAATCATGCAGATGTATCAATGTCTAGCTAGAAGGAGACATTACAACAATTGCTTTGTATGAATTGCCAAATCTTCAATAGAATTGGGTGAAGCCACAATAGTGGTTTGCAATTGAAGTGAGGAAGGAAAAATCACAACAAATGAATGCATGGAAAAAAAACTTGATTTTAGGGGTTCGCTAGAACCTATTGGTTCAACCGAACCCATTAGGGGTTCACTAGAACCTAGGTTCAGGCGAACCCTTTTAATGCTTTCCGGCCAAAAAATCCAACAAAACCCCTTACAAAAGGGGGGTTCGAATGAACCTTGGTTCGAGTGAACCTCTAGGGGTTCGCTCGAACCCCCCAGACACAAAAAACCCTAAATTTTGGCACTTCAAGCTCGGGTTGAGGATGAAAATGGATGAATCTTCACAAACCCAACTGGAATCAAGTAGTACCTTGAACAAGCTATCCAATGAATATAATTTTAATATGTTTTGATTTTATTATGTATTTGTTTTTTTAGTTTTATTAAACATAGGTTTTCATTGAAAATGAAGGTCTCTATTTTCACATGTGGAAAAATAGCATATTATCAAAAAAAAATTGAAAAATATGAGTGCACCAGATATTGAAGTCCTTGATCCAACAAAAAAAAAATTTCAATATATACAAAAAGTTATGCATTATACATCAATGTCTAAATTTTAATTGGTTTGACTTTGAAACTTGATTAAAGAAAAATATTCAATAAAAACTATCTAACCAAGTGGAAGCACTAGATATCGAGTTACAAATCTAAATTCAAAAGAATTAGAATTTAATCCTTCATGGAAAAAAAGTTATGCGTTATACGATGTGCATCACTTTTAAAAATGTTATTTTTTGAAAAAAATCAATTTTCGTGGGAGATGGAAAAAGAAGTGCAATCTGATTCCAAAAATTTTGAAAAAAAAAATTAGAATCTACAGACAAAATGTGACAAGACTCTAGTTTGCATCATCTTCAAATTCTTCACGGTTTAACCGCTATAGGTGCCCGAATGTGAAGATTTAGTTAAAAATAATAATTTCAGTGTCCAGTTTGGCCAAAAATTGTAAACCACTATTGTGGGATCACCCAATTGCATTTGTTATTGAATTGCTTGTATTTCAATTTTATTTCCATTTTATGCTTGGCGCACTTCTATACTTGTTGCTCAAAATTCATCAAAAACAAACAAAAACACAAAACAAACAGTTTTAGTTCAGAATTTGAGTAGGAGCTAGCAGGGCTCATCACTTGTATCAGAGCTTTAATCCTACCAGCCTGGAGGGATAAATATACATATGTGGCCTCATCAGGGTAGATATAACAGGTATTACTCATGCAAGAGACCTAGTATACAGAGAAATCCATTTGAGGAGTTTCCATTTGATAATCAGTTTGAAGAGATACCATTGGAAAACATGGGAGATAGAAATAATGGTTAGCCACACAGGAATCCTGGTAACAATGAGGATCAAGAAGCTAGGGACATTTTGAGAGGCCTTGTTGCTAGACAGGAATAGGTAGCCAATGTGATGTGGCAGCCAAGTACAGTCGTTCAACACTTGAACATTGCTAGGAGACAATTACAGAATCAGGAGGAGGAAGGTAGTGTACATGGAGGCCCACAGAGGATAGTTACTCCAACACCTATGACAGACCTACTCACCCAACATTTGTCAGGAATTATCCTAATGAGGACGTGGCTGAGGAGGGAGGTGATGTGAATTTTGCTGATAACATCGTGTCATTGCATGATGAGTGGGATGCTTTACCCCAGAGAGTTAAAGATCACCTTAACTTTGATAGATTTATGAGCCAGAAGAGAGAGCATGGCAAGAACAAGACAGACAAGAGGCCTAGAAACAGGAACCATGATCTAAGATAGGCAACAAACAAACTCACTTTGACCAACTTCGATGGCAGTGGTAGAGTCACAGCTCAAGCTTGGGTGAGCAAACTAGATACCTTCTTAACATTAAGTCAAATGGCAGAAGAGGATTCCATAAGGTTCACAACTCTACACTCGGATGGTGTAGCCCATGACTGGTGGCACCATGGCATGGTTATGTTACAACATGACAAGATCACTACTTATCAGAAGTTCACAGATAGATTGGTTGAGAGATTTAACAAATGAGATCCAGAGTTATACTTCAGAGATCTCGCTTAGTTTAAGCAAATGGGTAGTTTAGAGTCCTATATTGGTGAGTTCCAGAAGCTCTCGGTCATGGTAACCAGAATATCAGAGAGGAGATTGGCTATACTATCCATAGAGGGACTATTTGAGCCTATGAAAGGTTGGATCAAGGCATTTGATCCCCCCAATTTGCAAGAAGCTATGAGGAAATCTCGTAGCATGGGACTTACAACTTCACGTAGTAAGTTCGAGTCAAAACCATATTCATCCTATAATGACAGCAAATCAGATCTAAAGAAATCAAAAAATGTTGATGAAAAGAAGAAATTTGTAGCCCCGTTGGATAGGCAAGGAATTAATGATTTGCGTAGGAGGAAGTTGTGTTTCTATTGCAAGGGTCTTTCTGATCAAAACCATGATTTTCCTCTTAATCCTAAGGTTTAAAATAGAAAAATGGAGTGGTTTTATGAGGGTGATGACATGACTGATTTATCAGACTAGCAAACTGATATTGCAAATGGGAGCTTTCGTTCTATCACTGTCATTAGTGAGGAAAGTGGGAAGATAGAGCAAGAGATTTTAGAGGAGGAGGAGCATGAGGTGTTTCTTTAGGAGTATGATTTTGCTTCTTGCTCTAGGGGGACAGAGGTGTTTGACTGGGATCAGCATAGATATGAGGTTCAGTTTGTGAACAATCCTCTTTTTGAGGTGGATGCTACAGTATCTTGTGATAATCCGCTCTTTGAGGTAGATGTTGATTCTACTCCTGACCCTAATTTAGGGATGAGAATTGATCGTAGTAATTGGGATTCTTTCAGTGCATTGGGATTTCAAATAGGGCTCGTTGAGGAGTTTCAAAGTGTGTACATGGTAAGGAGTGTTCATAGTTTCACTTTCGATCTTCATGTACATGATTTGTTTCGAATGCACAATTCAGTTACGCATGTACTAGATAGTTTGTATGACAACTTACATTACGCAGACATGGGAAGCAAACTTGGTCATCTTTCTAAGTTGCTTCCTCTTGAGGCTTTCACTCTTGTGACACCTGATGTTGGAGTTGATATGGTTCAACATGATTCGTCAGTTGTTCAAATGTTAGTGTTACAGGAATTGGTTGGTGGCATGAGGGACATTGCACAACACTTCTCCTGGGATCCTCGTGGAGTGGTGTATTCGTTGTTGTTGAGATTGCTTGAGGACAAGCAATTTTAGGGAGGGCAGATTGTAATGTCCTCTTTTTTAGCGTAATCTTGTTTTATGATTGTTAGCTTATTACTTGGATCCTCATAGGCTAACATGTATGGATAAGGGATCTCAGTGGCAGATGATGGTGGATATTGATGTTTCCACCCCTTCAGTTCAATGTTGGGCTCAGTGTAGGCCTTTGTAGTTCAGTGTTCCCTAGCTTCTAACAGCACGTCAAAACACTGAGAATTGAGGGAGTTATGAATATTTTAGTGGTTAAGTCATTTAATATTATAAAGTTATGATTTGACTTTATAATAATTAAAAGCCACTTAAAATATTATAAAATAATGACATAAAAGTTATAAAGTGAAAATCAAAATCACTTAAGTCATTTAAAAGGTGTGCCCACTTGGTAAAGTGAAATAAAAGACTATTGAAGTAATTTAAATACATTTTAATGTATTTAAATGGAAAAGTGTGTGACTTCTTGAAATGCGTGCTTTTTTTTGGGATATAAGGAGAAAAGAAGGCAATTCAACCTCATTATTGATGATCATTTGAAATTACTTCTATTTTACTTCTCTGTGCATTTTGTCTAAGACAAGGGTTACAGTGAATTTCTACCATTAGAGAATGAGAAATCTTCAGTGCTTTGTAGACCAGTTGAATCTTTGCTACAGGGATGGCTTCAATATTTGGGATTAGTCAGAGTTTTTATTTTATGTATTTATCAACTTTCAATAAGGGAGAGGGCTTATTCTTCTTGAGTGCCATTTCTCCTCAGTTCTTTAGCATTCAATAAAGAGTCGTACATCTTCATCAGAGGGTCGTACTTCTCCTTGAAAGGCGTGTATCTTCCTTGCCAAGGCGTGTGAAGTAGATAGGTGAAACGTGTGTATCTCATTGGTCATCACAGTCACACATTTGACTTGCTTAATTTTCTTTATTGTGTCTTTATACCACCTGGATGCCTATCGAAGTCTTCGATGCTTATACCGAATTGTCTATTCTTAAGTGTACATTAATACAATGGAGCATAACCTCGATTCTCAGTATCTTTGCATAATTTTTGAGCTCTTATACATTTCTTTGCATCCTCTACTAGCTACAGAAAACCACTTTAAAACCTGATTTTGAAATCATGGGTACAATTCTAAAGAATTATCACACTTTAGTCTTTAACATTGGTTGCCAGTCATGATGAGCCAGCATATTCATTGTTGGCATCAGAAAATAACCATAAAACACGATTTTCAAATCATTGGGACAATTTGTAAAGAATGATCACACTTTAGTTTTTAAGGCATTAGTTGCCAGGTAAGATGAACCGGCATATTTCTTTTCTATTCCTTGATTGTGATATACATAGTTCTACTGAATGTTAATTTTTCTGGCTTATATGTTCTTAGTCATTCAATTGCCAAGCTTGGACAAGTTAGGTTGGCAGAATAAAGCCTGAATCTTAATTTTGAAATGTTGTACTTGAAATGAAACTTTTACTAATATATTCAAGTAACCAAAAGTGGTCAAAGGGGCTGAAAGGCATTACAACCTGCAAGAAGCATCTCCCAGATTTTATGCTTCCAGAAAAAAGAAAAGAACTAAACAAAGAAAGTACGAATATAATAAAAATAAATTATTATGACAAATGACCAATGTTTCTGTGTTGCAATCCACAAAATTGTACATGTAATATGATTGAGAATAGTTTTATATATGCCTTTATCTTGCGGTTTCCATGGTATATATTGTCATAGCATTCTATATTTCCTGTAAGCTGCCAAAAAACAAATCAAGTCTCTGGCATCAATGAAGACCATTTCTAGTAGCTAATGAGCACATATTGTTTCTTAATACATTTCCAAACATGGATTTCAATTCAAGCAAACATATTTAGAGCTTTGAAATGCCTGTCTTGATGGAGTAATAGTGTTTAAAATGAGCAGGAAAAATTCTTAGCATAAATATTGCTGCTAGGTAAATATTATCACTGGACCTATGTATCTTCTATTGGACATGTTTAGATCCTTTTCAGATTTATTTCAGGTTTGACACAGTAATAAACCTCTTCTTGACTGCCATATATTTTTTAGCATATCAACCAATCGAATTTCTAATTGTACAAATTTTATGGCAGGTTAAGAGCTGGTTTAGTAGAAGATTATAGGATTAACTTTTTTATTGCACATCTTATATTCACCCCTTTGTAACTTGTCAATGGCAATGGCTCTACAAACTAGTTTGTTGCCCAAGGATGGCTGGTACTTCTACACATTATATTACTTGAATTTTATAGCAATATATCCATTTAGTAGAACAATATGAAGTAACTTTATTAAATATTGTAAGATAGGATTAGCCAAAGGTCTCTTGTTGCAATTTGCATGTACTTAGGCTTAGAAAAGTAGTTGCATTAAACACATAAAATTAAAATTAGAAAGTAGATTCATGTAGGTGAATAAATCATGCTCAGGTTGTTAGAGCTAATTTAGTAATTAATATTTTTTTTCTAAAAAGTCCCAAATCAGAAATATATTATATGAAATAAGAAAGCAAGAGAGAATACAAATAATTTCAATTTATTTATTTTATTTATTCTATAAGTTCCAAATCTACTCAATATTTTCACAATAATTAAATTTATTTATTTTATTTACTATGTAAATTCTAAATCTACTCAATATTTTCACCATAATTAAATTTATTTATTTTATTTACTATGTAAGTTCCAAATCTAATCAATATTTCACAATAATTAAATGCTTTAATCAAGATGTGCATTTGTTTTGAAATTATATCAATATTTTTCGTTTAATTATTTGGTACATTTGTGATCTACTATTGCAATGCCATAATGCTTATCCATTGAAGAAAAATGATTACAAAGAGTAAATGTTCTTTGTAGTGTTTATTGTATTAGGATAACACTATGAAGCATTAGTATAATTTAAATGATTCTATTTTATTTTGAGATAAATGTTATTAAACATGATAAATTGGAAAGCATCATATTAATTTTTAACTTTTATTTTGATTAATATAAGTTTTTAGAACTTATTTCATTTAAATAAAATAAATATTTATCTTTATTGATTTCAATTTAATTTATACTTTCTAACTAATTACATTTATTTTAAGATAACATTGAGTTCATACATCATTTCTTTATAAGTTCATTGCACTTCATTAGGAAGTGATAATATATAAACTTAAACAATTTAAGTTATAATCTTAAGCATAATATTAATATAATAATAGGTTTTGAAGTAGGATGGGTCTTGCATCTACAACTCTTCGGGCCAAGCTAGGGCACCCGAGCCCTAGGTCGTAACTGTCTTCTAGCTGCATTTGCGTTGGGGGGTGGGGAGCTCTGGTGAAATAAGGGGGGGTGTGTTTGTTTCTCTGACTTTTTTTTGTTCCATGTGGCAGTGTTTTGCTCTGCAGGGGTGTTTTTGCTTGGTTTCGGGATTCCCTTGATAGCATCTTGTCGCTAGGTGTGAGGTCATAGTTGTGGGCTTGGGCTTGCATAGGCTTAACGGTGGAGTGTTGATGGATCTTAGCACTCAGGGATTATCTTCTCTTGTTGTCTCTCTTGGGTCAGCGCTGGTGTGTAGGGCACAAGGATTTGTAGTTTGTGTGGAGGGAGGCTGGCTAAGGGTGGTGTGGGTTTTCCCTACCCATAGTTGTTTGGTGATTTTGCAGGCTTGTCTTGGGCTTGATGTCCCTATCTCAAGGTGAGGCATCTGGGGCGTCTCCTGTTATGGATTTTTGGGCAACAATAGGTTCAATGTCTCTAAACGAAGGGATGAAGACCTTTGATAATAATTTATTTGCTCCAGATACTTGTTGGTGCAGGAGTACCTTTTGGTTTGCTAATCATGAAGATTAACGGTTGCCTCGAGTGTTGCAAGGAGAGGCCAAAACTAGTTGTTCTGTATGAGATGATTGCTGAAGATATTGAATATTATTCAAATCACTCCTTATATTGCAATTTTTTGGGGATGAGGATTTCTCTGTAGTTTTTAGAGTTTTGATCCCAACGAACTTGGGAGTCGGAGAGAGAAATGGAGATAATGTTCCTGGCCAACAATTACTTCATGGATACTTTTAATTGCATGGTTGATCGCAATAGGGTCTTTGAAGGAGGCCCTTATTTTCATAACAAGGTGGGGTTGTTTATAAAGCCATGGCATGCGTGCTTTAACCCCTCTTAGGAGCTTTCGAACCATGTTCTAATGTGGGTTCATTTACCTCAGTTTCTGGTGGAATGCTTTTAGGAGGATGTTTTGCACTTGCTTGCATCATTGCTTGGAAAACCAATTGGGACTTCGTCACAAACCTTGGGTAAAAAGGTAATGACTTATGCCTGCATCTGTGTTGAAATTGATCTAAGTAGGCCTTTGCCTGATGTTGTGGATATGTGTGCAGGATCTTATTCTTGGGTGCAATAGTTGGACTATGAGACTCTTCCTTTCCACTATTGTTTGTGTCATGAATATGGTCATTTGCAGTAGAGATGTCCAAGATATAATCTTGTGGAGTCACAACCTTCACAACCTTCCTGCATCCCTCCCAAGGCTGATAAGGTGAAGAGCCTTCCCCTTGATGAGGTGGTTGGTGATGATAGTTTTATTTTGGTCAAGGCTTGTAACAGGAACCGAGGACTAAAGAGGACCTTCAAGGAAAGGCAAGATGAGGGTACTTTTAATAGGTTTGAGGTTTTGGATGATCTCAGCCAGCAGGAAGTGAACCCAGGTTTGATGAACTTGGATCAGGGGGTTGAGGACTCAATACAGGAGGACCTTACTTTTGATGCTTCTATGGGCCCATAGGGTAAGGAATGTTTGCACAAGGGGGTTGAGAGCTCAATACAGGACCTTAATCTTGATACTTCTTTGGGTCTGTTGGGTGAAGAATGTTTACACATGGATACTAATCAACATATGGTGGGTTCAGAGGTGTCGACTCCTCTTGTTGTAGCACCAAAAGCTAGTGGGGATTCTTCTCATCTAAGGCAGATCGCGGGTTCAGATTCAGCTAGGGATAATAGGCCTCCTCCAAAATTGGGCCTCATGTAGAAGGATATTAAGAAAGGTGGGGCGGAGAAGTCTGCTAAACCTGGTAGAAAGAAGGATGTGGAAAAGATTAAGTTGATAGGTGAGACTTTGGTGGAGGCAGGGTCAGTAAAGACTCTAGACTCTCATTTTTTTAGCCCCCCAAAATGATTGTTCTATCATGGAATGTTAGGCACTTGAACAACGGCCCTAGATAAAAAGTGGTTCATGATTTAATTAGAAGTCAAAGCCTTGATGTTCTTTTTCTGCAAGAGACTAAGTTATCAGTTGAGAGTATGTTGGGTTTGGCGGTTAAGTTATGGAGGAATGAGGAGTGTCAATGCATTGGTGCTCATGGGTCTTTTGGGGGTGTAGCATATTTATGGAACCTGAGAAAGATCTGACCTATTTGGTGGATGTCTTCTAAATCTTTAATGTTTATGATAGCTACTAGTTTTGAGACAGGGGAGGGTATTCTTTTCTCTAATATCTATGCTCCTATTGACTTTCAGGGTAAACAAGTTCAGTGGTCCCATATCAGGTTTGTCCACAGTATGGCGTCTTTCCATCCTTGGATTCTGGCTGGAGACTTTAATGCTATTTCTGAGTTGGCTGAGAAGTGTAGTGGTGTTGGGAGGCTAGAGCCCTCTGCGCTGCTTCTTCACGATAGCATCAATGCTTTGAATCTAGTTGATATCAAGCCCAGTAATGGTCAGTATACCTGGAACAATCGTCGAGTGGGGGATTACTGTAATGTGGAAAGATTAGATCATTTTTTGGTTTCCTGTTACTAGGTTGGTGGTATGTGGTCTTCTTGTTTTGAGATCTTGGATTGGAGAGGATCTAATCATTGGCCTATCAAACTTGCTATTGAGTCAACTCATGTGCCTCATACTCCTTTTAGGTTCCAACTCATGTGGTTGCGAGACCCATCTTTGTATGAATGTGTGGCAGACTGGTGGAGAAATGGTAGACCAGCTTATGGCACGGCCATGTATACCTTTACTAAGCTACTGCAGTTTGTGAAATATCAACTCAAGCATTGGAACCATCAGTCCTTTGGGAATGTCTTTCATGCTTAGGCATTGGCTCAAGCTCAATTGGATAGTATCACGAGACTGATTAGGGAGGATGGGGTGACAGTTGAGCTACTTCAAGAAGAGCCTCATGCTTTGAAAGTACTGGGGGAGTGGGAGCTGTGGGAGGAAATGTATTGGAAATAGAAGGCTCAGATAGAATGGCTTCAAGAAGGGGATAAAAATACTGTTGTTTTCTTTAATTCGGTGAAAGCCAGGAGGCATGGCAATTTTGTCCCTATTCTATTGAATGAAAGAGATGAGCATCTTTCTTCCTTTCTAGAAATCTCAAGTGAGGTGGTGCAGTATTTTTCTTCTCTATTTAAGGAGGACTCACAAGGGGGGTCTCCTAAGGAATCCCGTATTCTTTCTTGTATTTCCCCTCTGGTGTCTAGAGAAATGAATCAGTAGCTTATGAGTGACATTTTGTTGGAAGAGCTCGAAGGGACTATATTCCAAATGAAGAAAGGGAAAGCTCTTGGTCCTGATGGTTTCTTGGTTGAGCTTTGTCAAGAGTTATGGGATATTATCAAGTTAGATCTTTTAGCAATTGTTCAGGAATCTTAGCAAAATAAGTAGATGTTAAGGGCTTTAAATTCTACTTTTTTGGATCTTATTCACAAGTGTGATGGGGTGGATAGGTTAATTCATTTTCGCCCCATTCCTCTTTGCAATGTGATTTATAAAATTATCTCTAAACTAATTGTTGACAGGTTGAAAAGGGGGCTTAAAGACCTAATTTCTGAGGAACAGAGTGGTTTTGTGGCAGGTAGGCAAATTCTAGATGGGATTGTTATTGCAACAGAAGCTATCCATTCTATGGCCAACTCCAAAGAGAAGGTGATGTGTATCAAATTGGGTATGGCTAAGGCCTATGACAGAGTCAGATGGTCCTTCCTTCAAAAGGTTCTTGGTGCCTTTGGGTTTGGGGAGGAGTGGATTCAATGGGTTATGAGCTACATTACTTCAGTTTCCTTCTCTGTTCTAGTTAACAGGGAACATTCTAAGTTATTTGGTGCTTCTAGGGGGCTTCACTAGGGGGATCCTCTTTCTTTGTACTTGTTTATTCTCCTTGCTAAAGGATTGGGGTGATTGATGCAAATAAATGTGGAGTTAGGTGTTATCCAGGGTTGGCGGTGGGGAGACAATTTGCCTCTATAGTCTCACCTTCAATTTGTGGATGACACTGCTCTGATGGGTGTGGCTACAATGAGAGAAGCTTCTAATTTACATTGGGTGTTGGATGTCTACCTAGTTGCCTTGGGTCAGCGGATTAATGAAGATAAGTCTTCTATTTTTTTCTTCAATACTCCAGGCCCTATTCAACAAAGGATCGCTCAAACTTTGAGATTTTAGATTGGGACTCTCCCTTGAATTATCTCGATATTCCTATCTCAGTGGGAAGGATGCCCCAAGGAATCTTGGAAAAATATTTTGGATAAATTTCGGGTGAAATTTAATCACTAAACTCAGGTGATTATCTTTTGTTGGACGAGTTTAGTTAATAAATTCAATGGTACAAGCTTTGCCTATTTAGAGATGCATGCTCCAAGTAGCCCCGTTGGGCTTTGTTAAGGACTTAGATTCTATAGCAAGATAGTTTTTATGGGCTAGTGACTTGATGACTTCCAAATGGAGTCCGGTTAGATGGGAGGTTGTTTGTAGCCCGAAGCAGTATGGTAGTATGGGCTTACGGCAGTCGGCTTTGACTGGTGTGGCTCTGCCTGCGAAGTTGTATTGGCAACGGTGTGTTGAGCAGGATAAGGTCTGGGCTAGGATTCTTTCTCAGAAGTATCTCCCAGGGATCCTTGATATCTGCTTGTGGGGAAGGACTCAGTGATTTGGGGCACTCTCAAAAAAGGGGCTACACTTATTAAGGAGGGCTTATTTTAGATTTGTAAAAAGGGGACCGAGGTCCATTTTTGTATGATTCTTAGGATGGCTCTCATCCCATCATTTCTTAGTTTCCTAACTTGTTGAATCTCAACCAAAGGTTTCTTGAGGATGGTTGGTCACAAGTGAGTGATTTCAAATCCTTCTCTTCTAGGGTTTAGCTGGAGGTGGCAAGATGGAAGTCTCTTGATGCTTGGTCGGATGTTGGTTTGCGAGAGGACTGTGTTGAGCTGCAAAGTATCCTTTCTAGTAGATGGTGTAGCTCCCTCTGAGATGAAGACGTGCTTGTTTGGTCTCCTAATCCTAAGGGTGTCTACACTATTGCCTCTGATTATCAGGTGATTTTGTCTCACAGGCTAGATGGGGAAGAAGTTCAGTGGTGGAAGAAGGTCTGGAACAAGTTCTCCTAGCCAAAGTGTAATTGCTTTGTTTGGATGTTGGTGTGGAATAAGTGTTTGACCTGGGATAATATTTGGAAGAGAGTCTTCCTGGGCCCTTCTATTTGTGTTTTGTGTGGTGCTGACAAGGAGGACTCTACTCACTTATTTTTTCGTTGTCCTTTTTCTCTTCAGCTTTGGCATTTTTGGTGGGGTGTTTCACAAATCCCATGTGTTCATGCTTCCTCCTTGATTGAATTCTGGTGCAGGTTGGGTAGACCTCCTTCTATGGCTTATTTCTTGTAGGAGGTGTGGTATGTGGGGCCTATCTTCATGTTGTGGTAGATTTGGTTGGAACAGAATTAGAGGATATTTCATGGTGAGAAGAAGCTTGTGCAACAAGTTTGACAAAGAATTTTGGGGCATGGCTCAGGAGATGGTGGAAGCTAAGTGTGAAGTGGTTTTTCCTTTGGAAAAAAGGCATTTTGAAGTGATGGAGAGACTGGGGATTCAAGGGTTGTCCTTGGCCTCTACATGTGTCTGGATAGGATGACAGGAAAAGTAGAAAATTCATAGAGATGGTAGATGGCAACACCCTCCTGATGGTGTTCTGAAGATTAATACTGATGGATCCTCAAGGGGAAATCCTAGCCTGGCTAGTATTGGGGGGATTGGTAGGGATTTTTCGGGTCCAATAATCTTCTTCTGTTTTATCTATGAAGGAGCGCAGACTATCAACCTTGTGGAAGGGTTGGCTATTCTTCGTGCCTTGGAGAGGGCTCATGCTTTGGGATGGAGAAGGATTATATGTGAATCTAATTCTTGGGTCTTCATCAATTTTCTTATTGAGCAGAAAGTGGCTAAGGTTAGTTGGTAGTTGGCTATGGTAGTGCATCAAATTTTGCAAGTTAGTTCGTAGATGGAAATGGTGACTTTTGTTCATATTTCGAGGAAGTGGAATAGGGCTGTTGATTGCTTGGTGAAATGTGCTTCGGAGCACTTAGAGGGTTGGAGAATTGAGGAGTAGAATTTGGTTCCTCAGGCGCTCCGTTATGATTTAGAGAAAATTCTTATTGAGGATAGGGATGGGTATGGTGTAGGATGAGTTGGTTCCTATTCTTCTCTATTGTTTTTGTTGGTTCCTGGGACCTCGGTCCTTTGCTTTCCTTGTAATGTTCCTTTTTGAATTTCAATAAAGTTTTTACCCCTTTTTTGTAAAAATATTAATATAATAATAAATATTATAAATACAAAACAAATTAAATAAATTGAATTCTAATATAGACATAAAATAAAATTGAATGTCATAACTAAAAAAAATTAAATATTATTTTCTAGTATTTGTAGTATATGTTTTTGACAAAAAAATATTAAATATTTTTGTTTTACTTGACCATTAAAGTATAAAGCTAATTCAATTAAGACTAGCTTTTGTTAACATGAAAAATAAACATCAACTAAAACCTTTTTTTTATTTTTTATGTTTATATGAAAATAATGATGCTCATATGGTTTTTTTTTTGCAAAAGATTGCTATACTATGTTAGGGATTATGAAAATCATGTGTTTATTATTCGTATTTTTCTTTTTGTTCAAGTTATAGTTTCTCTTAGATTTCTATTTTTCCCAACTCTAAGTGACCCTATAGTCTAACTTAAAACATATAAACATGAACAACCTATGAATTAATTTCCAATAAATCAATCAAACTATTAATATTTACTCATGTTTCTAATATAGGATCTAACAATGGTGCTATGACTCAATATAACAGTGCCTAAATTTGTTTGAGCCCTATCCCTTTTTTGAGATCTAGGCATCATTTTACCCATTACTTATAACCACTCTAAGATACCTTCTAATGGGTTCCCTTTGAGTAAAATTTTCTAAGTGTTATTCCTTTTCATCCTTCATGCCTTTATCTAATATTGGAGGTTGTGAAAATTTAAGAAAGTTTCAACTTGGAAGTGTTCTAGTCATTTTTACTTGTTTTTGAGAAGTTGTGGACTTTCCTTGGACTACTAGACATTTCTTGATTGTCTAGAATCTTGTTCTAACCTCCATTCCCTCATGGAATTTTTGTAAAGTTCATCACTCCCTATATTTATTCCATTTTCCATCATTTTACCTCTTTGTGGAATCTTGAACAATGTTTGGACCTCCCTTTCTCACAATATCCCATCTCTCCCTATATGTGGAGTTTTAAAGTGGATCCAAACATTTCTTCCTTCACTTCATCCTCTTCCCTTGTCTTGTTCTACAAACTTTTCTCACACTTTCTCTACCTCCCCTCTTGTAAAGTTCATGTCCACCTTCAAACATCAAACATTGTGTTCCTTTGTCTTCTACATTTTCATTTTTGTCTCTTTTGAAGACTTTCACTAGATGTCCAGATCTCCACTTAATACATGTTCATCATGTCCACTTCCACATCCTTTTCTTTTGTTTCTCCATACAACTTCATATCCCCCTTTCGTCCCTTTTAGCAAACTTATGGTAGACCTTTAGAATTGCATCATTAAGTCCACTTCAAGGTCTAGTTTTGCATCAATATTTTGGATCCCTCATCTTACCTCCCAACCTACATCATTTTTTTGCAATTTCTCATGTTCACCCTAGCTACTCCCTTGAACCTCTCATTAATAGTCGATTTGAACCTGCAACTACTCCAAAATATTTTTCTTTCCCAAGAGACCATGTTTATCCCTAAAGGCACAAATACTTATATGAAATCAATGGTGGATGTTGAAAAAAGCTACATTGCCATGAATGTGGTGGTTGGAGTTTTAGATGCAAGTAATTCTAGACCCCTTCTCAACCATTTCTTTAACATATTTCATGGGATTCAAACTTGTTTTGCATGCCATATTAATGACATTTGCTTCTTAGTTGAATTTGTTGGAGTAGCCAATGTCATCTTGCAAAATCAAAATGCATTCCACAAACAATAATTGTGAGATGAAATATTATCATACATAACATTTAAAATGTACAAAAGTTTCTTGCATATAAAGGCAAGGATGAAGAGGTGGCAAGGTAGGAATGAAATTCTAACTACCCCTCCAAATATGAAACACATGTAGGAGTCTAGAGACTAGTGTACAGACACATGTTAAGTCGTTGTTCATTGAGAAAATAATGAGATGTCTCTTTAAGTGATCTTAAGAGTAGTGGGAATAGCATCAACTAGGTAGTAGGTAAAAGTAAACTAAGCTGGAAATAACATGTCCCGGTGAGGTATTTGTGTACAACATTAAAGTCTCTCACAAATGAAGCAAAGAAAAAAAAATTCCTCCCCAAAAGAGAGGACAAGAAAGAATAAACCTCCTCCAAGATGTCCCAAAAAGATAAGAACATGGAGATTAAGAACTCTTGAAGCATGTAGCTATAAACTCTATCGAAGATGATTTTTTTTTTTTTTAGTCAATGAACCTTTAATGACTATAGACTAGGATTGTAAGAATTGTTATAGAATTCTCTATACCATGCAATATTTGGCTATGGATTTAGCAACCCAAGTTCTAGGAGCTTCAATGAAAGCACACAAGATGTCAAATATGAAAGAATAAATTAGTTCTATTAAAGGATGCAAAAATGATACAATGATAGATTCATGATGGATTACAATGATTCTAGAATGAGAACCACTTGGTTATATAGGCCAAGGTGAGACATAGAACTACATAAGATTGTGACATGTCTTAATCTTATGACTTGAAACATAAAGTGATAAGTATCCTATGTGTACTCTTAAGTAAACTTGAGATTAAATACTTAATATTTTTCCTCTTTTTTCCTTCTTGCTTCCATCTTAGCCTCTCATGCTCAATGCACATCCTCTATTTACCATTAAAAATTGGCAAGCAATTTAATAACACTATCAAAAAATGGATATCCTTGTGGCAAGCCATAAAGAATGGTAATGCATAGGTGTTTTTTGTATTCCAAAAGGTAACGAGGATGGTACTATGAGGTTGATTGTGAGAATGAAGGAAGGCTCAAAATATGATGAATGGATGTTCTAAAAGTTAAAGGTGGGGGGAAATGAATTTTTAGAATGTCAAATAGTTGCTTGAATGGAAATGAAGTTTGTGGAGTGATGAGAGAGTAGAAATTATATGAAGAGTAGTGGTTTGTGATGGAACATAAAGTCATGAAGTATGTTGAGGAGAAGAAGGAGGTAGATAAATACTCACCTCTACAACTACATATATCATCACCAATGCACATTGTATGATTCATGTGCTACAACTTGGTATTTGAACATCTTCTTCATTAAAATCTTTCTCATGCATTAGTCTCCTCTTCTTCCTTGTGTGATTTTCTATTGGTGACATAATTCCTTCCTCCATCTCCTCGAACTTTGGTACCATTTTTTTGTATTTGTTGGGGTTATTTTGCTTCTCTTCTAGGGTCTCCAAGTGCTAGAGTGAATTGGATCGAATGAGAAAAACCTGTGAGCTTTGTTATTCTACTTGGTGCAATGGCAAGGGCAAATATTCAAAACAAACATTAGGATTAAGGATCTTCGTTACTAGATCACCCTCTTCCACTTCCTCCCCTATTTTTGTGTTCTCCTTTTTTTATAGGTTGGGAATATCCTCACTATGTATATTGCTCATATCATATGGTGAGGTTGGTGGGTCATGCTCTTGATCCCAAAACTGTACCCAAGTTTCATTTGTGCCCCACCTTCCCAAATTATTTCTATTTGTTGCCTACATTTCCAATAAGTTTAATGTTTTCTTTATTCCAATCATTTTTTTGAGATCTTTACTAAGACCATGAGTCATAATCCTTGAAGGATCGTATACATGCATAGGTTTGTAGAAGGTCTCCCAAGTAGGGCTCGGCTTTGAAACTCATTGATCTCAATATACATGTCAGGTGAATCCATAATTAGGCATCTTCTCACTTCAATCCAGGGGTGACGCTAGTGCACAAATATTTATTTAGTCTTCAACTAAGTTATACAAGCTACCATAAAACCCCTTAGATCTATGACCAACAGTCTTCAATTAGGTCAAGTCTTGGTTCAACTAACTTCATTGCTAGAAAATATTCTACCATTATTTTATTTATTATTATTCCACCTTTGGAGAACAATATACCAAAAATGGTCTTCTTTTTACGTCTATCCTTGTATACAAAATCAACTACATTGAGCTAGTTAGCCAACTCTATGGCCAAAATTATGTGTTAACACCTTTGGGAGTCTAAAAGGATCCTCTTTGAAATCACGTGCCTTAACTATAGTATAGTGGGCTCCCAAGAACCAATTAAAGGGAATATGATTATTGGTGATAAAGCCCTATTTCTTATCACTTATTTTGAAATTAGTATTTTATGTACTCAAGTCAATAAGCACCAAAGTGTGGAAATTATCTATGAACTCATTTATTTTGACATGCATGAAAGGAGATGAATCCAATTTGATATTGGTATCATGTTTTGGGGATCCAAAATCATAAACCATGGCCATATGCATAGTTGATTGGAAAAAATGAAGATTTTGATGTTGAATAAGATGTAATAAAAATGAAGAATACCTAAAGAATTGTTGATGATTAAAATTCCTCAACTACTAATATAATCCTTAAGCAATGACTTATGATAAATCTATCTAAATAAAACTTGCATCCAAGAAATAATCTTGATTCAAAGCATGGATCCTAATTGAAATTCATAAATGCTTCTATCATCATCACGTTAGAAGATTATTGGTGTTGTCATTGATTTCAACCTCCAATATAGTTGAGGATATTGTTGGAAATTTCTGGTAGTGTTGGATGTGTTACGGTTTGATGTCACATTGATGTCAAAACCTAGTGTGGAGATGGTTGGAGTTGTTGGAAAGTGTTGCACTATGTTGTCATCTATATTATGGCTTAATGTCAACCTATAGTGTAGTCATGATGTGAAATTTTTTGCATATGTTGTAGATGTCTTGAAGAGGTATTTTTAGTGTTGTTGATACAGTTAGTTCACTTGGTTTCCAAGTGCTTTTGAGAAAATTTGAATAAAAGAGTGTTTAGACTGACAAAGGTGTGTTTAGTGTTGTGCTTTGCATTTATTCATGGTTGAAGATATGCTTGTGTGGTTTGGACGTGACAATCATAGGTATTCATAGGTTTTATATCCAGAGTTTCAAGTTTTGGATCGTGCAGCAGTGGAAGATCTATTTGATAGAGTGTTTTCCTATGAAGAAGGTTGTTTGGGAGAAATGAGATTGCTTTGCATTTCTTCGTGTTGAGGTTTCTTGTCTTGCAGATTTGGGAATGTGCTTATATTGTTTGCAACTTCCTTACCTTGAGGTTTCTAGTGTTGAGGTGTTCCATAAGGTTGGTTAGTGAATTGTATGTATGTGCTAGTGTGTTTGGTTGAGCAAAATAAAAGTGCTCTTTAGTTTTAGGTGGTTGCATTAGTGGTGTTGAATATTTTGATGATGTGGAATATTCTTGGATGTTTTGGAGAGTTTCTATGTGGTTCACAAGGTGTTTTCAAACTTGGAGATGTGTGTATGTGGTCGCTTGTTAGTGTTAGTGCAGGTTTGGCCGACCTGACATGCTAACGCTAATTGCAGACGTTGCTTGTTGTTTATGGAAGCGTGGGGAAGCTGTTGATGTATAGTTGGGTCCATTTAACCCTTGGTGTGGTTTTCCTTCACTTTTATCCATTGTGGAGGTTTTTGGCCCCAACCTATTTATTGTTGCATATTTGAGGTACATACGTTTCATTGAGGCCAACCTAATTGAGGTTTTTTAGGTCATGAATGGTATAAATGCAAGGTGAATTATTGGAGATATGTGTGGCAAGTGTGTAAGGTGTGAGAGATGTGAATGTGATCAAGTGTGGTGATCAGAGTGTGAGCTTAAACGCTTATGAATTTTAGATGCAGTGAGCAGAAGGTGTCTACATTTTAGTGTGCTTGAAGTTGCTCGAGGCAGTGAGCCAAAGGTTGCAGATGGCATAGAGTTATAGTAGTGAATTTTCATGTTGCTTTGAGATAGTGAATCTCTTTGTATCAGTTTATTCTATTATTCTTTCTTTCAAACAGTTAGTCCTTTTGGCAGTGAGCCTTTCTTCTTTTTTGGGCAGTGAGCATAATTGTATTTGGCATTGCTATTCATATATATGTGAGCTAATCCTCACTGTGGTTTTTCTCTGCTTAGGGTTTCCACACAAATCTGGTGTTCTATGGTGTTTAGTTGTGTTTGCATTGGTGTTTCATATGTTTACATTTTTCTAATGCTTAATGAGGGTTTAAATTATAATAAGGGTTTGAATTTTAGTGAGGGACATTAAAATGTTTTAATGTGCAACTGATTCACCCCCTCTTAGGTGTCCCATGCATCTAACAATTGGTATCAAAATTATGGTTCCTTGTAAGAAGCTTAACTGCTTGAGGTAAATTCAGATGGCACACAGGAAAGGTGTCAAATCTCCTATGTTCAATGGAACAAATTATGCCTACTTGAAAGCTAGGATGGAATCCTTTTTGGTCTCTCTTGGATTTGGAGTCTGGCAATCAGTTGAAAAAAGATATACCTTGATTTCTAATGGTTTATCAAGTGATGATGAGATCAAGGAGTATGAAAACAATGGCAAAGCAAAAAATGTTATCCTAACTGGCCTTTTTTATTCTAAACTTGGAAAGGTGATAAGTATGAAATCTATAAAAGATGTCTTGACAAAGTTGTAGAGCATTTATGAAGGTGATGATAAGGTCAAAAAAGCAAATATGTAGAACTACAAAGCCAAATTTGAAACCCTAAGGATGTCCGAAGATGAAAACATTACAACCTACATGCTCAAAGTGGATGAAGTTTTCAATTTCATCAATGGTCTTGGAGGAAAGTTGGAAGAAAGCAAAGTTGTGAAAAAGGTATTAAGAACTCTTCCTAAATCTTATACTTCTAAAGTTTTTGCTATTAAGGAAGCTTAGAATTTGGATAATCATTCTAGAGATTAGATGGTTGGACTTTAATTTCTTTTGAACTGAGAGAGTTTTGTAAAGATGATTGTTGGCATAACAATTAGCACCTCTGGAGTGCTCATTGGTATGGATAGCTATGCACAATGCGTAATGACTGCTCTTCAAACTAGGAGGGGAAGCTCCCTCGTTGTGTTGAAATGCGTGAAAAAGTAAAGTATCTAACTCCTATCTTTTTGACTTAGCTAGAAGAGGCACAAGGTTAAGAAAACTGAGAACTTTACAACGAAGGATTTTCTCTAGTTTTGCAGATCTTAAATACAACTAAACTAAATGCTTTAATCTATCCAATCTCCTCAAGAAAATAGAGCATGAGGAAATGGAGTAGGAATGATTTATACGATAACCTCTAAGATAGGATTTCTAAGGAGGTGACAACACCTAAGGCATAGGGTGAAAGAAAGGTTATTGGCAATGACATCAAATGATAAACCTTACTTATGAATTCCCAAGGAGGTGACAACACCTATCTAAGGTGTAGACATGAAACAAAACTTATTAATCACATACCAATAAATGATAAGCCTCACTTCTAAATTCCCAAGGAGATGACAACACCTATATGAGGTGTAGATATGAAACAAAGCTTGCAAACACAAAGACATAAACAATGAAAATGAAAAGATCATCCAATCTTATTCCCAATCAAAGTGAACCAATAGAGAATAGCAATATTACAATCAAATATGGCTCAACATATATTGCTATCACGTGCAAAAGTTAATTATAAATGAGCAAAGAGCTCTTATTTATAGACATAAAAGGTGTAGGGAACCCTAAAATCACCTTGAGTCAACTACAGTCTTGCAAGCATGCAAGATTTTATTGCTAAACCCTAAATAAAGGATACTATACAGTTAACTAGAAAGCTAGCATTAGTTAACCAAAACAACCTAATCTAAATGGACAATGTGCAACATGCACGTCCTTATTGAAATAAAAATAATTGATAACTACCATCAGTTAACTAAGTCCTAACTAAAAATGCCAACTCCTCTAAAATATCTTTGAGGATGAGATAAACATGCATAAAATCAGCAATCAGAATTGAAGACTGATGTCGAGCCCTAACTGTTGCTTCTGCTTCTATCCTCGAAAATAATTATAGGTCCTAATTGACTAATTACTCCAAGTCATCACAGTCCATCATCTCATCCAGGAATTGGTCTACTGTATCATCCTCTGGCACTTTGACGCTTTCCACAATGATACCTGCCTGCTCAACTCTGTGTCACCGTCCTTGATCACCCTCTAACATTCTCTGATATCTTCAATTTCCTTTTTGAAACTAGTTGTCATCACTGAGATGTTATCCAACTTGGATTCCACAGGATCTCCCTTGAGATTATCATGAACTAGCTTCTCAAACTCTGCCTGTACTGCATTTAGATTACTATAAGTACCATCTTCATGAAGATAATGGCATGAAATCTGAGTGATAAACTCGTTGATGAGTTTGAGAGATTTAGTGACATCTTCCTTGCACACATTCATCCTGGTAGAGATTCTTTTTCATGTTTCCAACCTAAAGAGGTGTTGTTGTCTCCAAGAGAAAATCTTTATTTTCTCTTCCTCTACTTCCATGGCATCATATGCAACTGCTAACTGAGTTGTAAGAATTTTGTCTTTCACCATGCCTTCTACCACCGCTATCTCGATTTGTTGGATTCCTTGATGAAGTCTATGTGCATCACCTCTCAACTGATATAACTTTTCAAGAAGCTAACAACTTGTAACAATGAAGTCCTCAATCCAACTATCCAAAAGTTTACCATGACTGAAAAACTGATCCAACTTCTATTGTTCTGCAGGTGGAAGAATAGGTGCTCTACTTGAGTTTCCATGAACATGATCAAAGATATATTGTCGGAGTTGCCTGATTTTTTCCTTAAGAAGTGCTTTATCTTCTTCGTCCTTCATGACACGATCCTCAAGATTATTTGTGACAATCTTGAGAAGGCTCATATCTATTTTATGAGTGCTCCTTCCAAGACTAGCCTTGACGAAGGTGAGATCGCCAACATCAACCTCCTCTAAGCTCTTACCCTCTAGTGGCGTAGCAACTTCTACGATGATCTCAACTTTAGGAGTTTTCTCGATATGCACCTACTTCTTGACTTTCTTGTTTGACCTTCCCTGATAAGGATCGCCAAACTCAAACAAATCAAACTAATATGAAGGCTCTCACCTCTGTCTTCCCAAAGATCTCTCGAACCAACAAGAATGAGCAATGTTATTAGTTCAAGGAGAGACTACAAGTGGTGTATCAACCTGTGGTGGGTCACTTGTCTCTAATGCCTCTTAAACTGGTGGTTCTGGCTCCAAGTCTATATCAATAGGTGGTGACCGTGGTGACAATGGCGAACTAGGAGGTGAAAGATGTGGTTCGGCCTGTATGACTATCTCTACTGGAACTTCAGGAACCCTTTCAACCTTCCTTTGCTTCCGCTTGCCAGTATTTCTCCCCTTTGTGTTTCCACTGACTCTAACACCTTCAGGCAGCTTCAAAATAACCTTAACTCAAGGTCTTGACCTTGAGGTTGAAGGTAATGAAGAAAACCCTACTGGTGACTTTGTGACTGGAACTAACTTGTGCCTTCTCTTACTCTCCAAGAAGTGCATGTTGGTTTTGATAATTGACTTCGACAAGTCCTCTATGGAAGTGCTCTCCCTAGCGTACCAATCTGGCTGGAAAGCAATTTGATCTTTGATGTATGAGCTAAGCAACACCTCTTTGTCATCATTTGATAGACCCTCAACATCCTCTAATAGGAAATTAGCAAGCTAAGCAATAGTGAGTTTGTAGTAGTGATGTCGATGTACTTTAAATTCATCTTTGCAATTAGTCCAAAAATCATCGAGTGCTAGCTTATGTGTAATCCCTCACTCCAATTGAGTTGTATAAGGACCCAAGGGATCATAGGAATGCCTCTCGATGTGATACTTGAAGTTGAATCTCTCAAGCTCGTTCCTCATAAACTTGCAATCTGCGACAAACTTGCATGTGAAAATACCCCATCTGAAAGGAAAGGAGACTACTATCTTATGGTGACTACAAGGAAAAGAGTGAACATGTTTAGCTTTTCTAAGAAATTCCATGAAAATAAATCTGTCTGATGATTACCTTGGTAGCATCAGAGGTTCTCCAGTGTAACCATACACTCGAATATATGTGAAAGTGGGGAATTGTATGAACCAATCCGCCCAACTCTCCACTGTTAATTTTTGCCTCTAGTAAAATCCTGATGTGCATTTAATTATCGAGATCCCTGACTATCTTCATGAGAAAGTGATCATTCACTACCTTAAAATCCTATTCAACCTTTGAGAACTCTAATTGAGAAAAATATTCATGAACACGTTGAACGCCAAGAGTCTTGTTGGCCTTTAGATGTCTAAAATTACCTTGAGATGCAATCAAGTAGATCATACAAGAGACCATGTGAAACTCGTGGATTTTGAGGAAGCCTGTGATTTCTTGGTGAATGCACTCGTTGATCAACATAGCCCAGTCAAAGTGTTCTATACTGTCAAGGATCTAAGAAATGACATATAACATCCACAGTAAGAAAACATTAGCTTCCTCCTGACCTGTAACCTGATTGAGTAAAGTTATCCAAACAACAACTTCATCCTTGAATTCACTGCAACCAACCTTCTTTGGCATGTTGGTCTTATAAACTTTCAACCATTTATGAGCAAATTTCCTCTGTGATCTTTCTTGGTCCTCATACCATATCTTCTCACAAGCCTCGATGACTATAGTGAAATTATCTGAGCGAGGAGGAATATACAAGAACTTTTCCACGTCCCTCAGCTTGAGATTGCAAATAACTCTCCCATTGGTTGATCTAATTTGTCTTGTGGATGAATCATAGTGTTTTATGCATGCAAGAACAAATTCAAGGTCAAAAACTGTGATAGGAATAGACGCTACTACCAACAACCCAAAATGATCAAGATTTATGATTACACTATTGTTGGTACCTTCCAATGTGCTCAAATTGATCACTGGATAAACATGACCCAAGTCTGAATCGGAGGTTTTCAAAAAGTCATGCATCAAGACTGGTTTGGTTTTATAATTTATGGGGTTGTATTGCATTTTGAAAATCTGGATTTTTTATTGTAAATTTGGGTATATTCAGACAAATTTTAGAAAAAGTTGAAAAAAGCTCTGGATGATGCTAAAAATAGCTAGTTGTGGGAATTTGTTTTGGAATTTTTTTGAAACATGGGTTTTTTGCATAATTGAATTCTAAGCAACCCAGATTGTCATAAATTCAAAAAATTGAGTTTTAGCAAGGCATGCAAAAGCTTTTCAGTCGAGAACTGTAGGGGTTTTAGAGCTTCCCGAGAAATCTGGAACATGGGTTTTGTAGGCGACAAAATTCTAAGGCAACCTAGATGACTCGATTTTGAAAAAGATGAGTTCTTGGTCCACATGCAAAGAAAACTCTCAAAAAAAGTACAAAGCTTTAGAATAAAGCAAACAGGGTAATTTTCTCGACAAATCGAAAACATGGGTTTTGTTGCTGATGCTGAAATATGTGAACCCAGAAGATCAGATTCTAAATATTTTTCCATTTTCTTTGACATGAAAAGAATACCTAAGATGAGAATAGAAGAAATTAGATGGAAGATAGAAGTTTCAATTATGCTTCTGAAGAAAATCGCCTATGCTTGACTGAGATTCGATGATATCCGCATGCAATGAAAAATATAACTATGGAAAATTAATCTTCTAAACAATCTAGACCTAGCACTGAAAAAATTGAACTCGAGGCACCTTCATATCTTTTGTTGCTCAAGAAAATCTCCTTTGCTTGAACCTGTTATGAGAATAATGTCGCCAATAATGACTTAAATAAAGAAATTTAAATCTGAAATCATCCCATGCGCCTGCAATTAAGCTCCACCCTTATTGGACCTTTGAAATATTTGACTTTATCTAATTGGACCTCAAAATAGTTAACTGAATGTGAAATAAACCCTAAATAGGGCACCAACTTTGATATCTTCAATTAACATGCAAAACAAAACCGTCCCTTTTTGCAAATAAAATAATTTCACTTAAAGTCAAATTATTTAAATATTAAATAATATTTAAATCCACCTTTCATGGGCGCTTAGTCATCTTAATTTCAAACCTTTGACTTTTAAGCATCACTTTTAATGAAATTTTGGATTTTCAAACCTCACCGGAGCCCATGTTCTATCACTAATTCTGATTGACTGACACACCCAATCAATTGGTTGACAATTTCATTGAAGAGCAGGATCAAATCTGACAAAACACTCCTTGAGACTACAATCCATAATACTAAGGTATAAGGCTTGAAAAATCAAGGCACCCCTAGCAAAATTTGCGCTTTTGACCCCAGACATTCAAATTTTCATCATTTTCAACACTTAGAAGGTGTATCTAACCTCCTTGTATCTTGTCTCTAGAAAAACTTCAAAACTAAATGATAGGCTCACTACGGAGTTGGCTCTGTTTTGCACAATAGCTCCAAGAGAACACTTCTAAAAACATCATCTAGTGGTTGAAAATCAAGGGTGCCCCTGGCCTCCAGGGGCGCTTTTGTTCCCAAAGATGGCAATTTTTCCAACTAGCTAAAATAACACATAAACTCCAGCTACAGGTTGTTGACTCGTCTTCTGACTTGACTAAGATAGGAAACGAAAACTTGGATGTAACACAGACAAGATGAATACCTAAGATCACCAAAAAAATGACATTCAAGGCTCCAAAACCTTCCAATGCCCCTGACCTCTAGGGGCGCTTTTGCTTTTTCCTTGACATTTTGACCAAGATTTAACCTCATGTTTGACTCATGATTTTGGCAACTCAGCAACTCAGATTAACTCACTGATAGGTGTGTTGCAAATCCTAATCAAGCGTGAGACAAACCTCCTGGGTGTCGTTTGGTCAAAAACCTCCATCTGATCCCTCAAAAAAATGGGTGTCCCAAGCTTAGAGGTGCGCTTTTCCCTCCAGTGTAGTCAATTTTTCATTCTCCTCGTTTCTCATTGAATCTCTCGTATCAAGTGCTAAACATATCCTTCAAGATGACTGGTAGGCTCATCGCGAAGCTGACAGTATTCCAGAGAAGTCTTCTTAGAAGTGACAAATCTCAAAAATGAAATCTAGGCCTCTGAAAGCTAGGGCGCCTCTGGCTAGGAAGCACTCTTTTGCTCCAAAGTTTAGAAATTTTTTGATGATTTTCATCCAGGTGAAAAATTCCCTCTGAGACAAAGTACCATTTTGCATCTTTCTCACCATAGATTCTTCATTTGAGTGTTTTAGGCTTAGATTTCAACATCTGGTAACTGGCCATCTACCATTGATGATCTCAAAGTCCCTATTTCTCCACCTGAAAAAGTGAAAACTACCCACCATAATTAAACTGAGTTTTAACTAAATCTGACTCCACCATTGTGATTGTGAAGCAAAATAAGCCAATTAAAACAAAATTCAATTAATTCTGACAAGTTTTAAATTTTTAGGGTTTTTTGACCTAAAAACAGGGTTCCAGTAACCCTAATTTTCATTTTTTTCAAATTTCACTAGTATCTTCATGACATCAAACTAACTCAAAGTCCATACTTGAATTTCCCAAAAGACAACATTTTTACAAGGCTTAGACCACTTTAAGCAAAATGACTTAATGAAGCAAAAACAATTGGTTTGGGTACAACAATGCTACAAGTAAAGAAACTGCCTTTAAAGTCAAAAAGGTAGAGAAAAAAAAATTGTAACGAGATTGAAAAAGGGAATTGACAAATACAGAGGTAAGTTACCCTTTAAATGTTTCAATTGTGGAAAGATGGGTCATTATGCTTCTAAATGTCCAATCAAAGTTTCAAATGATAAACATAAGGATCATAAAAGTAAATTTTTCAAGAAGAGCTATTATGTTGAAAATGATAATGGTGTATCAGATGATGAAGAATTGGACTATCCTAATGAAGACAGTGATGAATTCTTGTTCATGGCTTTAAATGTTGGAACTAATTCTACTAATCCTAAAAGATGTGTGAAGAAAAGTGCTCCAAAAATAGGTCACGAGGTTGAAGGAACTATGGTGACTTCCTTTCATGCAAGAGGAGAGGAATTACTGGATAATTGACAATGGATGTTCAAATCATATGATAGGTGATAAGAGTAAGTTTGTTAAACTTCAAAACTATGAAGGTGGTCTTGTTAAGTCTGGCGATGATACATATGCCAAGATATGTGGAAAAGGTTGAATTAGTTTTGATGACAAGCATAAAACATATGATGTTCTTTATGTCGAGGGTTTCCAACATAATCTTCTAAGTGTAGGAAGAATGTGTAGTAGAGGATACAATCTTGTGTTTTAGGATGATGGTTGTGAGATCAAAAAATGAAGATTCAAAACCTCATTTGTTGTTGGAAAAATGACATAAGGTAATGTTTATCATCTCAAAGGTGGTCGTGTAAAGTGTTTTATGTCTCAAATAAATGAAAGTTAGTTGTGGCATAAAAGAATGGGTCACATCGATTTTGATAGCCTAGTGAAGATCAATTCTATTGATGTTGTGAGAGATCTGCCAAAGATTACAAAGCTTATCAATACAACATGCAAGGAATGCCAGTTTGGAAAGTAGACAAAGAAGAGGTTCAAGAAAAAATAATATTCTACCATAGGTTCTTTAGATTTGGTGCATACAGACCTATGTGGACCTACTAGAATAAGAATCTCTCATGGTGACAAGTATTTTATGTTATTGATTGATGATTATTCTAGAATGACTCGGGTGACATTTCTCAAAGAAAATCATGGGCTCTACATAAGCATAAAGCATTTAAATCTATGGTTGAGAATGAAATGGATGTGAAAATCAAGTGCTTAAGATCTAGCAAAGGTGAAGAGTTCACCTCCAATGAGTTTAATAGTTTTTGTGAAGATCATGGGATTAAGAAGCATTTGTCATCCCCTAGAACTCCTCAACATAATGGAGTTGTGGAGAGGAATAATATTATAGTTCAAGAAGTAGCAAAGACTACATGATGAAAGAAGCAAATCTACCAGATGTCTATTGGAGAAAAGCAATTCATACTACAATATACATTCTTAATGGAGGTCAAGAAAGAGTGAATAGTTCAAAGACTCCTAATGAGTTATGGTATGGTAAACCACCTATTGTGAAATAATTTAGAGTTTTTGGAAGAAAATGCTCTATCAGAAGAGATGAAGAAAAAATAGGAAAGTTTGATGCAAGATCTAATGAAGGAATCTTCCTTGGATACTCTATAAGAAGTAAGGCCTACCTATGCTACAACAAAAACTTAAAGAAGATAGTTGAGAGTGCAAGTGTTAAAGTGGATGAAGAACCACGTCAAAGTTCAGTGTTGATAGAAGGATATGAATTTGATGAATCCCCTTGCAGTGAAGAAGAAAAGGATGAAGAAAAAGAAAAAGAGATGACAGTTGAAGAGGAAGAAGCTCCAAAAAAGATCCCTAAGACTCCTAAGAATGTGGAGAAGAATCATTCCAAAGATAAAATCATTGGAGATAAAAGAAAAGGTGTGATGACAAGAATAAAATTTGCTATGGAAGAGGAACAGGTAAAATTTTGTCTACTTTCAGAGGTAAAACCTAAAACTGTAGTTGAGGCATGCAAAGATGAGAATTGGATCAAAGATATGAAAGAAGAGTTAGAGTAGATTGAGAAGAATTTGACTTGGGAATCAGTCCCAAGACCAACAAATAAGAATGTGATAGAAACTAAGTGGGTTTTCAGGAACAGGTTGAATGAGGATGGAAAAGTTGTCAGAAACAAGGCTAGACTTGTGTGTAAGGGCTACTTACAAGTGGAAGGAATATATTTTGAGACATTTGCTCTGGTGATAAGAGTGGAAGCTATTAGGATGTTTTTGGCTCTTGCAGCACATAAAGATTTCAAAGTATATCAGATGGATTTGAAGTCTACATTCTTGAATGGTGAGTTAGAAGAAGAGGTGTATATTGAACAACTTGAAGGATTTCAATTGTCAGATGATGATGATATGGTCTATAGATTGAATAAAATGTTATATGGACTCAAACAAGCTCATAGAGCTTGGTATGCAAGATTAGATAAGTACTTGTTGCAGTAAAGATTCAAAAAGGGTACCACAGATAGCAATCTTTACTTCAAAATTGAAGAACAAATTCTGATTGTGGTGGTGTATGTTGATGACATAATCTTCAAGGAGGAAATGAAGGTATGTGCAAGATATTTGCAGAGGAGATGCAAAATGAGTTTGAGATGTCAAGGTGTGGGGAGATGAATTTCTTCCTTGGGCTACAAATGAGTCAATTAGAGAAAGGTATTTTCATTTCACAATCAAAGTATGTTAAGGAAATGTTAACGAAGTTTGGGATGGAGGATTCTAAACTGGTATGTACTCTTATGATTACTAGTTGTAAGTTGAGTAAGAATGATAAATCTCATAAGACAGATCAAAGAGTATAGATCAATGATTGGTAGACTGTTATATCTAACTGCTACTAGACCAAATATCATGCATTTAGTTTGCCTTCTTGCAAGATTTCAAGAAGATCCTAGAGAATCGCATGTTGCTACAGTCAAAATAATATTCAGATACTTGAAGGGCACTCTGAACTTTTGTATATGGTATTCTAAGGATATTGATTTCTTTTTTAGTGCATATACAAATCCAGGTTGGGCACATTGTACAAATGACAAAATAAATACAAGTGGTGGTGATTTCTTTCTTGGAAGCAAATTGGTTTCATGGTTGAGTAAGAAGAAGGATTCAAAGTCATCATCTATTGTAGAGGTAGAGTATATTGCAGTAACATCATGCTATACACAGGTGTTGTGGATGAAGCAAACATTGAAGGATATTAGAGTATCATATGATGAACCTATTTCTATCATGTGTGATAATAGAACTACTATCAATATCTCAAAGAGGTTGGTAATGCATTCAAGAACAAAACATATCTCTATCTAGTATCACTTTCTGAGAGAGAAGGTTACAGAGAATGAGGTGACACTAGAGTATATGCCTACAAAGGATCAAGTTGAATTTTTTTTTACAAAGTATCTTCTAAAAGATACTTTTGAGTATCTCTAACAAAATTCAGGGGTTATTGCCCCTCCTTTCAACTACATGCATAAGTGTGTGCATCTATCCATGAAGCATTTCAAGATACATTCTTGGTCTTGGACTAATGTTGAAGGCTACCTCTTAGGGGGAGTAGGTAGTAGTATTTTTGTCGGTGCAATTAGGTGGAACATATCTTGTGTCCCTAAGGAGAGTGTGCAATAAAGAGAAAGTAGTAGAGGGAGCAGTGAAGAATGAGTACTACAAAATGTCCAATAGTGAGAGTTGTATGAAGAAGAGAAGTGGAAATAGAGCAATTGCTTGTTGGTGTTGCCTATAGTGAAGTGAGCAAGTGGTGTCAAAGTAATGTATGCAAATATCAAAGTGGGAGAGCAGAAAATAAAAATTCTATGTGGGTGATGTGTCAAAAGGAAAAATGTTTCCCTTTGTCATTGATGTCAAAGGGGGAGAGTATTACTTGAAAAACAAAAGAACGGAGAGGGGGAGTAATTAAAGGAACAAATAGTGAGAGTATGATTTGAGGAAATCCTCAAGATAGGGGAGATGATTGTACATAGAATGGAAAGGGAGAGAATGATGTTTGAAAGACACATAAGAGATGCCCTAGTCAGGGGGAGTACTGCTTGATGTAGAGTTGCTTTTGTTGTTGATGGCTTTTAAGAGCTAGTGTTGCCATCAATGACAAAGGGGGAGATTGTTGGAATATTGTTGTTGTTGTCATTGATTTCAACCCCTGGCATTGGAAGTTTCCTTGATGTCAACCTCCAGTACAGTTGAGGAGATTGTGGAGATTGGTAGTAGTGTTGAATGTGTTGCAGTTTGATGTCACATTGATGTTAACCCCTAGTGTGGAGATGGTTGGATTTGTTGGAGAGTGTTGCACTATGTTGTCATTTATATTATGGCTTCATGCCAACCTCTAGTGTAGTCATGATGTGAAGTGTTTTGCAAATGTTGTAGATGTGTTGAAGAGGTGTTTGTAGTGTTGTTGATATAGTTGGTTCACTTGGTTTCCAAGTGCTTTTGAGAAAATTTGAATAAAAGAGTGTGTAGTGTGACAGATGTGTGTTTAGTGTTGTGCTCTACAATTATTCATGGTTGAAGATATGCTTGTGTGGCTTATATGTGATGATTAGAGGTGTTTAGAGGTGTTATATCTAGAGTTTCGGGTTTTGGATCGTGCGACAATGGAAGATATGTTTGACAAAGTGTTTACGTATAAAGAAGGTTGTTTGGGAGAAATGAGATTGCTTCACATTTCTCCGGGTTGAGTTTTCTTGTCTTACAGATTTGGGAACGTGCTTATATTGTCTATAACTTCCATACCTTGAGGCTTCTAGTGGTAAGGTGTTTTGCAAGGTTGGTTAATCAATTGTATGTCTGTGCTAGTGTGTTTGGTTGCATATAATGAAAATTTTCTTTAGTTTTAGGTGGTTGTATTAGTGGTGTTGAATATTTTGATGATGTGGAATATTCTTAGATGTTGTGGACAGTTTCTATGTGGTCCACAAGCTATTTTTGGACCTAGAGAGGTGTGTATGTGGTCACTTGTTAGTGTTAGTGCAAGTTTGCCTGACCTTGTGTGCTAGTGCTAATTGCAGATGTTCCTTGTGATTTATGGAAGAGTGGGAAAGCATGTTGATATAGATTAGGGTCCTAGTTAATCCTTGGTGTGGTCCACATTCACTTCTATCCATCGCAAAGGTGTTTGGTGTTGACCTATTTGGTGTTGAACGTTTGAGGTGAATATGTTTCATTAAGGCCGACCTAATTGAGGTTGTTTAGGTCACTGATGGTATAAATGCAAGGTGAATTGTTGGAGATGTGTGTAGTAAGTGTGTAAGCTGAAAAATATGTGAATGTGATCAAGTGTGGTGATCAGAGTGTGAGCTTAAATGTTTATGACTTTCAGATGCAGTGAGTAGAAGGTGTCTACATTTCAATGTGCTTAAAGTTGCTGGAGGCGGTGAGCCAAAGGTTGTGGATGGCATAGTTGTAGTGGTGGATTCTTTGTAATAGTCTTCTTTTATTCTTCTTTCTTCTGGACAACGAGTCCTTTTGGTAGTGAGCCTTTCTTCTTTTCTTGGGCATTGAGCCTAATTGTATTCAGTGTTGCTATTCATATATATGCGAACTAATCCTCACCATGGTTTTTTTCCCTTCTTAGGGATTTCCACATAAATATGGTGTTCTATGGTGTTTGGTTGTGTTTGCATTGGTGTTTCATATGTTTACATTTTGCTAATGCTTAATGGGGATTTAAATGATAATAAGGGTTTGAATTTTAATGAGGGATTGAATGTTTTAATGTACAACTGATTCACCCCCTCCCATTTGTCCTGTGCATCCAACACATCAAGAAAAAAGATGAATGAAAACATGGAACAGACAACTTATACATCTTGAATTAACTATGGCAGAGCTATGTCAGTTTAGGTAACGTGACTTTATAATCATCTAAGAAAATAAATTTACCACTTTAGTATGGCTGTAAAAAAGGTTTTTAGATTGTTGGTGGATTATGTTTTGTCTTCAGACATTAACCATACTTGCAAGAGGTAACACATTGTGGGGGGGACATCTTGTCTCTTTTTTTCCCTCTTATGTGGGGGTAATTTATTGTATATACATGGTGCATGTTGTCCTTGGGGGGTATCATTAAGTCCTCCATACATCATTTTTGTTTTTCTCTCTTTTGGAGAGGAGTTTTGTCCCACTGGGTTTTCTCCTTTTCTCTGCTTGTGAGAGATTGTTTGCGTTGTAAATGGGTACCTAACATGGGCTAGTAGTTAGGACCCATAGTCATAGTCTTTGCATAGCAGTGTGCATAATAATCTTCTCCCTAAGTTGCAATTAAGGGGGGGGTGTTGGTCTGAATAAATGTCTTGTACCTAGATAATTCATTCACTAGGTAATTAGGGGACATATTCACATGATTAAGTTTACTTAGGATAGAAGATTCTTTCTAGAAGTCTTAGTTGGCTTTTCTAGAACTTATCTTATCTAGCTAGGATGCATCAATTCTTAGGTGATTAGGTTGTTGTCTCATGTCATAGGATTATGACATTTGTCAACATCAGGTTCATTACTACATTTCAACCTTGCCTTTATAAGAAAGGCATCTCATGTACATTTGCATATCAATTCAATTGAAGCATATTCAACCATTAATCAATCTTGCATTGTGAAGCAAGCTTTCTTGCCATTCTCTCTCTTGTGGAAGTGGTTTTGGTCACAATTGTTCTTGGGGGTGTTGGGGAGTCACCATTTACTCCCAAACAAATCATAATCTATTCTCATCATCTACCGAATAGCACATGCATTAATGATTACTTGAAGGTTCCTTCCTCTAATGATTATTGTGCCTAATTCAAAACACCAAACAATGTGCATCTGCCAATTCTTATAATGGATACATAATCAACCATATATTGAACCAACATAGAGGTAAAAAATTCTAATCCCAAATCTTTCAAGCATTCTTGACTTGAACTTTATCATCATTTGTGCATGTGCTCCTTCTCTCAATGTTTGGGTGTTTTTCAAAAGATATATTCAAAAACATTTTTTGCAAGGTCAAAAACTTGAGTTGCATCTCTCCATATACCCTTCTTTACTTCCTCGACATTAGGGAACTTGGTCTTTGGCCCAACTGGAGCAATGGAATATACTTTGTTGCTTATTGGCCTAGAAACTATATCTTCAGACTGTCAAGACAATGAACTCCTTATCCTTCTGAGCATCTTGGCACTTGAAGCTTGTCCTTGTGCATCCATTTTATTTTCTCTAAACTACGTCAAAGGCAAAAATTATGCACAATACATATATAATTAATCTAATCTTCACTGTATTCAAATAATTTTTCTTGTGCTCCTTGCCTTTTGTTTATAATAAATTTCACTCATGTGAACCTTATGCTTTATATGGGCCTTATTAATGACCATCATTGGAAACAGTGTCTTGCACGCTCAATTGTTATTTTCTACCATCATTGCCATTTTTCATATCATTCCTATATCTTTGGCGGTATCTTATTTAATTCCCATGGCTAGTTTTTCATTCCAATAAATTTTGGAATTTGTGTAATAATATTTTCCTTCCTAATTCAAAGGACATGCAATGCTTCATAGGTAACAAAAGTCATTTTTTCAAGAACCACACATAACTTCAAATTTGTAATTCGTACCTATTTAAAAATATAAGAAAATATACCTATGGGCCAAAGAAAACTAAAACACACACCTAGTCTAACTACATATAAGAATGGACCCATGTTTTCAATTATGAAACCATAGCAATTAAAGGGCTATTGCTATTGTAGTTAACAAAATAGTGAAAAATATTGCAATTATGTGATGTGATAACATTCAAGATTTTAGAAATTGCTTTTTGGTTCAATATTTAATGATAATGTACTTTAGATTACTAAATTTATAGCAATAATAATCACTATTTTTTCCAACAAATTTAGGTAATTATAAATGAAAAATAGAAATCCCTTGGCCTTTTACTGCATGACTTGATTGCAGTGTTTTCGAGGAATGCAAGGATGACACTTGTTCAAATGCAATTCTTAGGCAAGTGTTGATTCAACAATTCATTACCAATTTTTCAATGTTTCACTTTTCAAATCCTGAGAAGAGCTCTTTAATGCACTGATGGTTGGATGCATAGTTGTCACTAGCAACCAATTATGCAATAGTGTCTAACTCTTAACACCCTTATTTTAATGAAGTTGTGCCAAGACAACACCTTCCCCAGAAAGGATCCTCACTCTTTATTTTCTTGCATTGAACAACAGGTGGAGACTCCTTAAAACAACCACAACCTCATATTAAGAATGATGGGACTGACAAAACATATGACTTAGATATATAGGCAATATGGTAACATTTTGAAACTGTTAGAATCCCTTAGGCCTAAGGATTGTGACATAGTGACATGTGCACTTGTTATTATGAATAATTCACATATCGCACAATTTGATAATAGTTTCCTCACCCAACAATAATAATAATTAAATCCCATGCATTCATTTTTAGTAAACTAGATACAAAGCCTTAGTACCAAATATAATTTCATAAATTGGATCAAATAATAAAGCTTTGATGTGGCGACCCATGTA
>VDFB02256129.1:65626-108164 GCA_007258455.2 Sequoia sempervirens
CCCTTTTATAAGGGGTTTTGTTGGCTTTTTTGGCAAGAAAGCATTAAAAGGGTTTGCCTGAACCCAGGTTCTAGCGAACCCCTAATGGGTTTGGTCGAACTAATAGGTTCGTACGAACCCCTAAAATCAAGTTTTTCTCCATGCATTCATTTTTTGTGATTTTTCCTTCCTCACTTCAATTGTAAACCACTATTGTGGCTTCACCCAATTCTATTGAAGATTTGGCAATTCATACAAAGCAATTGTTGTAATGTCTCCTTCTAGCTAGACATTGATACATCTGCATGATTAGCCTATCAATGGCCCTCGTAGGCTAATAGGGCATGTTTAGAAGGTCTTCTTGGAAGATACCTTGTTGGCAGTTGGCTTCTTTTGGGATTTAGTATTCATATGGAGGTGTTCTAATGATTAATTGATATGTTTCTATTTTTAGAAACCTCATGATATAAGGTGGTGTTATATTTTCACTTTATTTTATGAGTTATTATTTTATTATAAAGTGTAAATATAGATTATAAAAATAAAAATAATATTATAATATTCCTTCTAGAAGCTGACTTGGAAAAGTTCTAGAAGGAGGTCGACCTCTTGAGGAAAAGAATAAATAGACATGAGGGGGGGTGTCATTTCATGATATCCAAATTTGACATTGACATTTACTATTGTATACTTGTGGAGCCAAGGGTTTCTGTAGTAGTTCGATTCATCATTGGGAATGACAACTCCCATTGATAGCATAATTGAGGGAGTGAAATATCTCTTGAAGGGTTGCATTGTTGGAGGTGGCACTTCAGTCATTTCACTTGAACAAAATTAGTGGCGAAGGGACAATTTTGCATGATATCAATTGGTGTTTGCATTGGAGACATTTTGGAGTTCATAGTCTTCATTAATTTTGCATAGAGGAGGTCGATTTACATTCATATCAGACATACCAACATTCTGATGTATTTATTAGTCATGGCGGCCAACATGTTGACATCAAAATTTTGATCATAACTCTCTCTCCTTGGTTTGATTTGACTTCCTAACTTGGGCACACCTCTCATGAGGGCTTAGTGATGATATTTGATGCATACTGGAGGGCGTAGGAGTGGAGATTATTTTTATATAAATTATTTTTATCAAAACAAGGGCGGTTGGGTCAGCTAGTCGATTTGGGATCAAAAGGTCAACAATTCACATGATATTGTTGGCTTCTTCATCATTGGAATGAGGCAACTACATAATCCAAGTTCCTTGTAATTTGTATGCATTTTCATGATCATATAGGTGCATTCTTGGTAGCTGCTGTAGGTATAAATTTTGTATCAGACCTGATTATAGACATTGCTTTGGATGTAAGCCAAGAGTCTTGGCATTTTCATTGTCATCATCATAGAAGGGATTGCATTTCAATAAAGATATCATCAATTGGGAGTTATATATTGTGTTAATGATCATTTGAATATTGTATGAGGATGTATGCCAACTGTTTGACATAATTCCAATAGACTGTAGATGCATTTTCTTCATCTAGTTTCTCATTTATATGCATTTGAAAATACAAAAAGTGATTGCATTGCATTTAGAAAGTTGCTTAGATATTATAGAATTCTTTTTCAAGATTTCAAATCAATTTGGAATTTGTTACAAGCATCAAAATACAAATTGAAACTTCAAACCAACAAACAAGCACATTGCATATAAATTGTTTGACAAAGTTACAAGGTAGCAAATTGAAGAAATTAAGATCAGTTTGAGCAAGGTTCATTACAGTGGTATTAGAGCCAAGATTCTTCCATTCCGTGATCACCAAATTTTAGTTGTCAGATGAGTGAAAGGCCATACACTATAAGTCAAGCAAGAAATCAGCCTTTCCAATTTCCACCTACTCTAGAGGCAGATACTCTTTCAGAGGCCTTAAGACAGACAGGAAAAGAAATTGAAGGGTTTTGAAAACATGTCAGATAGTAACAGGAAGAACATGGATGAAAGAGAAGAAAAAATTGAAAAGAAGTTCGATGGGATGATTGACATGATGTCACGCTTGCTAGCAAGAATGGACCAACAAGCAGTTCCAAATCAAAATCACTTTCAGAATCAAAACAATTATACCGGAGAAAATAGTGGCGTTAATGACAATAATACGGAGGTCAATGGGAGAGATAGAGTAACTAATATAAGGGGATCAACCTCTAGAACTCTCTTCCCTACTTTCACACCAAGGGAAGAACAACAAGTGGAAGCTACAACACCTTTTGCAGATAATGCCAAACAAGCATACATGGAGTACTCTACATTACCTCCTGATCTCATAGAATAGTGGACCTTTGATCAATTCATGAATCAAAGGAACAAAAGAAATGGTGGGAGGAATGATCACCATCCTCCAATAGCCCCAAGGATAGACTTTCAACAAGCTCTTGGGAAAGTGACATTGGCTCACTTTGATGGAAGTGAAGAATGCACAACTAGGTCTTGGGTGCAAAAGATTGATAACTACCTCTCTTTGAGAACTATGCTTGAAGAATACGCCATCAAATTTGCTACAATACATTTGGAGGGAGCTGCTCACAAATGGTGGTATCATGATTTGGTCACTCTTGGCCATAACCTTGTCAATACTTATGAAGAGTTCACTAATATACTAATAGATAGATTTGATAGCAAGGATCTTGAGGTGACATTCAAAGAGTTATCAAAATTGAAGCAACATGGAACTTTAGAAGCATATGTTGCAGATTTTTAGAGATTGTCAATGATGGTACCTAATATCAATGAAAGAAGGTTGGAGTTTTGTTCATTGAAGGATTGATGGAGCCATTGAAGGGTTGGATAAAAGCCTTTGATCTTCCTACACTGTAGGAGGCAATAAAAAAGGCTAGAAGCATGGAACTTGCAGCCCCACAAAGCAAGTTCTCATCAAAAGGGTCTTCTTCACATCAAGACAACAAATATTTCTCTAAAAAGAAGAACAAACTAGAATTTAAGGGAAAATAAACAACACCTCTAGATCGTGATACACTCAATGATTTGCACAAAAATAAGTTGTGTTTTTACTGCAAGGGGCCCTATGATGCAAACCATGATTGTCCTTTGAAGCCTAAGGGCAAAGATAATAGAGCTATGTGGGCATACTATGAGGATTCTGAGTCTGAGAAATTAGATTAGCAATTTGATTCAAAGGATTCAGGTGCTGATCATGAGGAAGAAAAGCCTGAGAGTGAAGAAGAACATGAAAGGGAAACAAGGCATCATGATGCACACATCACCAACATCTAGTAGGAGGGATCATTAAGGATGTGTGGAGTTTTAGTAGGGCAAAAAATTATCACTCTTCTTGACACTGGAGATACACCGAATTTTATTGATGCTAAATTAGTGGAGAGGTATGGAATCAAGACATAAGAATTTGAGGGGATAAGAGTTCAGGTTTCATATGGTTACACCCTCAAGTGTGAGAGGATGATTCCAAACTTACCCATGCGCTTGAACAACTATGAGTTCAAGACTGATTTCTATGTTGTGAATATGGGTGATACAATTATGGTACTTGGCATGAGATGGTTGCATGATATTGGGAAATTCACCCTTGACCTCAGAGAGATGGAGATGACATTCTAGGTTGATGGGAAGACTCATATTCTTAAGGAAATCTAAGACTCCAGTTTTAGGATGATCTCATTCAAGAGGATGGAGAGGCTCATGAGACATGATATGGTTGAGTGGGTAGTAGAATGTGTGTTGATGCCTACACAAAGAGAGAAACATAAGCCAAAATACCATCTGGACATTCAGGAGTTGAGGATTAAGTACACAAAGGTATTCAGTGAAATTCCTCTAGGAAGACCTCTAGATAGAGGGATTGAGCATATCATTGAGCTGGAGGAGGGTGCCAAGCCCATGATAGTCACTCCTTATAGGCATCCCAAGCGATTCAAGAATGAAATTGAGAAGACAATTAAGGAGTTGTTGGCTATGGGACACATTAGACCTAGTAAGTCACCTTTTGCATCATCAGTGGTCTTGGTGAAGAAAAATGATGGTACATTGCAGATGTGTATTGACTACAGGCTACTAAACAAAAGGACAATCAAGAACAAATACCCTATCCCTAGGATTGATGAATTAATAGATGAATTACATGGTGCCTGTTATTTTTCCAAAATTGACTTGAGGCTAGGGTATCACCACATTCGTGTCAGGGAGTAGGACATTGAGAAGACCACATTCAAATGTCATTGTGGGAATTTTGAGTTTGTGGCTATGCCATTTGGACTGACCAATGCTCCTGCGACATTTCAGTCCACGATGAACAAGATCTTCCATTCACAATTGAGGAGATATGTGCTGGTTTTCTTTGATGATATCTTGGTGTACAACAAAAAATGGGAGGATCACATTGCTCATCTTGATACAATTTTGGGTATTCTTGGAGAGGAGTCCTTTTATGCCAAGGAATCCAAGTGTGACTTGGGAATAACAAAATTATTGTATCTTGGTCACATCATCAGTGCAAAGGGGGTACATATGGATCCTAAGAAGATCAAGTCTATCATTGAGTGGCCTACACCAGAGAATCTCACTCAACTTAGGGGATTTTTGGGGCTGTGTGGTTTCTATTGCAAATTTGTCAATGGCTATTGATGACATGCAACTCCACTCATAGACTTGACAAAGAAAGGGGTGTTCATTTGGACTTTAGAGGCACATGATTTCTTTGAGATGTTCAAACTAATCATGACTACTTGCCCAATGCTTGCATTACTAAATTTTTCTAAATGCTTTGAGTTGCAGTGTGATGCTTCAGGCTAGGGGATAGGTGCAGTCCTTATGCAAGACAAATATTTGGTTGCTTTTGAGAGTTGGAAGGTTCGTGGTCCAGAGAGGGGTTACAACATATATGCTAAGGAGATATTGGCCATTATGCATCATTGGCCAAATTCAGGCAGTATTTGGTGGGCAACAAATTTTTAGTGAAGACAGACCATAATAGCTTGAGACATTTCCTTGGGCAACGTGACCTTAATGATCATCAACAGAAATGGGTGAGCAAGCTGCAATCATATGACTTTGACATTTCCTTTGTCAAAGGGACACAAAATGTAGTTGTTGATGCTTTAGCTCATTGCCCACACTTGAGCTCCATGGCTGGGATTGCAGAGGATTGGAGACTCTTGATAGTGGTAGAGTATGCTAAGGACAAGTGGGCTACAAGGATTGTTGAGGGGTCAGTGTAGGATGATAGATACATAATTTTAAATGATCTTATCATTTACAAGGGGAGAATCTATTTGACCCCAGGATCAGAGATGAAGAATGCAATTTTGAGGACCTTTCATGATGCACCCATGGCAGGACATCCTAGATATTTCAAGACCTACAAACATATACGAGAGAGATTCACTTGGAAGGGTCTTAAATCAGATGTTCTACGATATGTTAGAGAATGTTCTATTTTTTAGTTGAATAAACAGGAGCACACACACCTTGCAGGCTTACTCCAGCCAATTTCAATTCCTAATAGGAAGTGGGAGTGTTTGTCGATGGAATTCATTATTGGTTTGTTGAGAGCCCAGGGACGAGATTGTATATACTTGTCTATGGATCGTTTGACTAAGTATGCTCACTTCTTTCTGATCACATCTACATATTTAGCTACACAAGTAGCAAAGCTATTCTTCCATGAGGTATTTAGATTGCACGGGTTTCCTTGAAACATTGTTAGTGACAAAGATAGCTGGTTTATGAGTCATTTTTGGCAAGATCTATTCAGGTTATGTGCGACGAAGCTGACTCTGAGTACTAGTTACCACTCACAGACAGATGGACAGATGAAGATATTGAAAAAATGGGTGGAAGGGTACCTCAGGAATTACATCCCAGGGAAGCAGAGGGGTTGGGTCAAGTGGTTATATCTTTGTGAGTATTGCTAGAATACCACTTACCATCTCTCTATTCAAATGACACCATTCATGGCTTTGTATGGGTATGATGCACCGATCTTTCTGGATCTCTTGTTAAGTGACAGTTGTGTGCCTAGTGCTGGTGATCTATTATAGGAGAACTATGATATTATAAGGGCTCTATGGGAGAATATACAGAAGGCACATAACCAACATAAACAGTATGCAAATCAGAAGAGGGTTGAGCACTCTTTTGAGGTTGGAGATATGGTGTACTTGATGTTGCATCCATACAAACAATCCTCTCTTAAGAGGAGTGGTGTAGAGAAACTTAAGCCCCACTACTATGGACCATTCAAGATTATCAGGAGAGTGGGAGAGGTGGCTTACAAATTGGAGTTTCTAGCGGATTCTAGAATACATAATGTGTTTCATGTGTCATGCCTCAAAAAGGCATTAGGACATCGTGTGGTTCCTTCCACGACCTTTCCACCCTTGGATGACGAGGGGAAGTTGATTTTAGTGCTCGAGGCTATTTTGGATGTTAGGCTGGGTTATTAGAGAGTATTTGATCAAATGGAGGGACTTTCCAGTTGAGGATGCTACTTGGGAGAGTGAGGAGATCCTACAACATCTAGATGAGATTGCTTGGGGACAAGCAATTTCAGGAGGGGCAGACTATAATGTCCCCTTCTAGCTAGACATTGATACATCTACATGATTAGCCTATCAGTGGCCCTCGTAGGCTAATAGGGCATGTTTAGAGGGTTTTCTTGGTAGATACCTTGTTGGCAGTTGGCTTCTTTTGGGATTTAGTATTCATATGGAGGTGTTCTAATGATTAATTGATATGTTTCTATTTTTAGAAACCTCATGATATAAGGTGGTGTTATATTTTCACTTTATTTTATGAGTTATTATTTTATTATAAAGTATAAATATAAATTATAAAAATAAAAATAATATTATAATATTCCTTCTAGAAGCCGACTTGGAAAAGTTCTAGAAGGAGGTCGACCTCTTGAGGAAAAGAATAAATAGACATGAGGGGGGGTCATTTCATGGTATCCAAATTTGACATTGACATTTACTAATTGTATACTTGTGGAGCCAAGGGTTTCTGTAGTAGTTCGATTCATCATTGGGAATGACAACTCCCATTGATAGCATAACTGAGGGAGTGAAATATCTCTTGAAGGGTTGCATTGTTGGAGGTGGCACTTCAGTCATTTCACTTGAACAAAATTAGTGGCGAAGGGACAATTTTTCATGATATCGATTGGTGTTTGCATTGGAGACATTTTGGAGTTCATAGTCTTCATTAATTTTGCATTGAGGAGGTCGATTTACATTCATATCAGACATACCAACATTCTGATGTATTTATTAGTCATGGCAGCCAACATGTTGACATCATAATTTTGATCATAACTCTCTCTCCTTGGTTTGATTTGAATTCCTAACTTGGGCACACCTCTCATGAGGGCTTAGTGATGATATTTGATGCATATTGGAGGGTGTAGGAGTGGAGATTATTTTTATATAAATTATTTTTATCAAAACAGGGGTGGTTGGGTCAGCTAGTCGATTTGGGCTCAAAAGGTCAACAATTCACAAGATATTGCTTGCTTCTTCATCGTTGGAATGAGGCAACTACATAATCCAAGTTCCTTGTAATTTGTATGCATTTTCATGATCATATAGGTGCATTCTTGGTAGTTTCTGTGGGTATACATTTTGTATCAGACCTGATTATAGACATTGCTTTGGATGTAAGCCAAGAGTCTTGGCATTTTCACTGTCATCATTGTAGAAGGGATTGCATTTCAATAAAGATATCATCAATTGGGAGTTATATATTGTGTTAATGATCATTTGAATATTGTATGAGGATGTATGCCAATTGTTTGACATAATTCCAATAGGCTGTAGATGCATTTTCTTCATCTAGTTTCTCATTTATATGCATTTGAAAATACAAAAAGTGATTGCATTGTATTTAGAAAGTTTCTTAGATATTATAGAATTCTTTTTCAAGCTTTCAAATCAATTTGGAATTCGTTACAAGCATCAAACTACAAATTGAAACTTCAAACCAACAAACAAGCACATTGCATACAAACTATTTGACAAAATTACAAGGAAACAAATTGAAGAAATTAAGGCTAGTTTGATCAAGGCTCATTACAATTCCATACAATCAACATACCTGGAAGCCTCCAAAATAAAGTGGATCTGTACATGCCAGGCAAGATATGCTAAAATTGAGAAATAGCAACCTCCACCTCCATAATTGGATTTCTCCTTATCATAAACTAGATGAAAGGCAATGACTGAGCTAGGCGTACAATATGGTAGCAAGAACATGCCCCAAAAGGAGGCGTTTCACCTATTTTCTTCACATGCCTTGGCTAGGAAGATACACACCTTTCAAGGAGAAGTACGACCCTCTGATGAAGATGTACGACTCTTTATTGAATGCTGAAGAACTGAGGAGAAATGACATTCAAGAAGAATAAACCCTCTCCCTTATTGAAAGTTGATAGATACAAAACATTAAAAATCTGATTAAGCCCAAATAGACTTCTAAATTGAAGCCATCCCAGTAGCAAAGATTCAGCTAGTCTTTCACAACTTCAAGTTTGCAAAGCATTGAAGATTTCTTGTTTTCCAATGGTAGAAACTCACTGTAACCCTTGTCCTAGACAAAATGCATAGAGAAGTAAAATAGAAGCTATTTCAAATGATCATCAATAATTAAGTTGAATTGCCTTCTTTTCTCCTTATATCCCCCAAAAAAGTATGCATTTCAAGAAGTCACGCACTTTGCCATTTAAATACATTAAAATGTATTTAAATTACTTCAACAGTCTTTTATTTCACTTTACCAAGTGGGCACACCTTTTAAATGACTTAAGTGATTTTTATTTTCACTTTATAACTTTTAAGTCATTATTTTATAATATTTTAAGTGGCTTTTACTTATTATAAAGTCAAATCATAAATTTATAATATTAAATGACTTAAACACCAAAATATTCATAACTCCCTCAATTCTCAATGTTTTGACGTGCTGTTAGAAGCTGGCGAACACTGAACTGCAAGGCCTGCACGGAGCCCAACACTAAACTAAAGGGGTGGAAAAGATAATATCCACCATCATTTTCCATTGAGATCTCCTATCCATACATGTTAGCCTACGAGGAACCAAGTAATAAGCTAACCATCATAAAACAAGATCACACTAAAAAGGGGGACATTACAAACACCAAATTTATGAGGAAGTTTTAAAAGGATTTTTTTCAACATTTAGGGGCACAATCAAATTTTAGTGGTGGTGTACACCTACAATCCAATGGAAAAGAAACAAGAGTAAACAAAATCATTGAAGACATACTATGATGTCATGTAGCAAAAAGTCAAGAACAATCAGTAGCTAACTTGAGTAGAATTTAGCTATAACAATAGTATAGGCTTGGCCATAGGATTAAACCTCTTTAAAGTAATGTGTACTTCTGCATCCCGACAAACTTAGACCTACATAGATTGGAAGGAAAGATCAAAGCCTCACACCAAATACTTCAATAAATGTAGTAAAGTAAGGAATGTAAAATCCAAAAACAACAAAATTCTACCATGCTTAACATAGAATACAAGGAGGATTTGAAATAGGGGATAAGGTGATTCAGGGCCTAGGGGTGCAACACACATACAAAACCTGAGAGATGGCATCCATACCACAAGATGTCTATTTGTACTGCTTATGATCTATTCATCAACTAACTCCAAAGAAGTGCCATAGTATATTAATACACAAGAATGAAAAATGATGGAACACCTTGGTAGTTAAAAGAGACACAAAAGCTCACTTTTTTTCAACTTGTATCCTCTATTTTGTTGTTTTCTAAAAAAGTTGTTGAACAACTACACAAAACAAGGCTGGAACTGTTGGAGTTGTGTGACATAAATAGAGAGGAGTTGGAATTTCATAGTATGTCCATGTGTACTAGGAGAGATCTTGAAGCTGATGAAGAAGACAACATATGGTGTGAGGGAACACCATTACACTATGAGTCAATTAATGTCTTAGATTCCCTAGGATCAATTTCCCTTGAATAGCAATAGGGTGGACCGTTACAAAAAGTTGTGGAAGTTAGCGATATCAAGTTTCCACAATCCATATTGATTATTGTTGGAATGGTATTTCTAGATTTGATTATGTGATAATTTTTGCATCAATGTTTCAGATCACACTCTGTGATCCATCATCAGGATAACAGAGAGCTAAAAGAGAAAAATGGTGAATTGTAAACCCAAAACTAACTAAAAAGACAAGAGGGAGGTAGGAGGAGAGAGAGTTTGTTGAAGTTGTTTTCAACTTGAACTTCTATACAATATTTTGTTTGAGAAGTTAATTGAATTGCTTGAGAATCTACTAAAGAGGGATCTCTTAATCTTGGGTGAATTTGACATTGGATTAAATTATGATCTGCTTGTGCTGAAGTGTTGCAATCAAGATTGATTTTTGCTAACTGAAGTTCTTCTGCAACACATAATGTGTCCAACAAAGTGGGAAACAATGACATAAAATCTTCGCACTGAAACCTAGATCAAATCAAAACAATGGAAGATTCAAATCAATGAAGTTATCTCCAACTTTCTTAGTGATTATGTGTAGGCCATAAGGAAGAAGGATGGTCTTGCAATAAGGTCCTACAAGTATTTCCTTCTACAAATTAAGCTATGCATACTCTATCACCAACCTAAAAGGTATGTAGTGCATGAATTTATCATTTTGCTACTTATGTTTGGTATTAGACTTTTGCAAAATGGTAAGGTCCTATGAGTCTTTCCTTCTACAAATTAAGCTATGCACACTCTATTGCCAACCTAAAAGGTATGTAGTGCATGAATTTATCATTTTGCTACTTATGTTTTGTATTAGACTTCTGCAAAATGGTTTGCACCTATTTCTGAAAATGTTGAATGTGCTCAATGAATTCAAAAGATTTGTCAAGTTCCTTTTGAGCTGAGGGAATCACTTTTGTAGAGGGTGACAAGATAAGCTTCATCGATGGATGCCAAATGTTGGAAACCCAAGCAAACCACAAAAGGGATATTTTGAGAAAAGGTGTCCAAAGCTTGGTTGTAGCAATTTTAAATAGGACTTTAAGTCATGTGCAATGCTTCCTAGAATTGTACATTTAAAGATGATACACAATTATCCTATTTACCATTTTTGTTTGTCAATCAATTTGAGGATGGAATGAGATAGATTTTGATATGCTTCTATACACAATTGACCACAGTGATTTCTAAAAATGGCCCAAGAATTGGTGTATGGTGACCCAAAGAGAACCAATTCATTTTGAGAGTACAAATGAGTTGCTTCTAGAGCTGATATAAACTCTTGCAAGGCGTGAGAATTGCAATCTAAAAATAAATCAACTACAAGATAAATACAATCATTTAATCATGAAAATGAATTAATTAAATAATTAAAGTTATTTAATTAAGAAAGGACAAACGACTTTAGAAAATAATTAAATAATTAACATTATTTAATTATGAAAATGAAAATAAGAATTATGACAAAAATTAGAGTTGCAGGTCTAGGACAATTTTTAGTGTCTATATTTTGCCCCTTTTTGATACAATGTTGTTTATCACGTTGTGTAAAAGAAAAAGATATGCCCCAATGAAAGTAGGATGAGGAAGGATGATGAGGAGGTTGTGGTATGCCCCATCAAGAGGACATGGAGGTTCAAAGAATATGAGTGTGCTCTTGAAATCGATAATAGGACTGGAAAATAAGGGAATATAGATAAGGATAATGAAGATGTAGAAAAGAAGAAATGTTAGACCAAAAAATATGGGTGTTAGTATTAGAATGACTTCAATATTTTGTCAAAACATAATAGGCCTTGAATTAATCATCATTGGGTGTTAAATGATACAAATGGATAACAAACACCATGATATGAGATAGACCAAGGTGTGCAAGGTCATCTACCTACTAAAATAGACAGTTGTAGATAAGGAATGTCCTAACTCATACTCAGGGCAAAGTCTCCCTAGCCTTTTCATCAAGACAAACTGCAGACAACAAACAAATAAAAGACGAGTCATGAGAAATCATTGCTCCTCTAAATCCTTCATGGGACATCCTCGAGGAAGCTAGTAACATGACTCAAAGAAAAATCCAAAAGACAGTCGACAAACAACAGTCAAATAAAAAGAGTCCCGATACATCCTGGATTTTGTAAATCCTTCATGGGACATCCTCAAGAAAGCTAGTAACTAGACTCAAAGACAAAGAAAAAACAAGCCATAATGTCAACAACCTCCAAAATTTGATCCGTTTGTTGTTTAATTGTCTAGGGGATTGATAAGATGATTGTTTAATAAAGCCTAGTTTTAGGAATGACACATACCATATAAGACGCTGAGTTTGGTTTCAATAATGTGACTATCTGTATAAGGCAATGATAAATCTTGGTCTCAAAAAGACACATATCGTATATGATGTTGAGTTTGGTTTCGATCATGTGACCACCTGTATAAGGCAATGATGATTGTTTTACTAAATGATCATGTCTGTTTTCAGGAAGGACACATCCTATATAAGACATAGGTTGATTGTTTTTGTTATTGCTTTGGCAATTTGTATGATTTGACTTGATGACCTTGTTGATTTAAGCATGGTACTTATCCAAAGCACCATAAACATGGTTTTCACTATTGGATGAAATTTTTCTCTTTAATCTTTTTTTTTTGTTCTTTTTGGTGTCACCAAGATGCCTATTTTCTAGGTTTTCATTAAGGTGACAAATTTTTTTTTTTTGATTTTTTTTTTGTATTCTTGTATTTTTTGGATGGCCTCAATGCTTTAGATGATCACTGATTTTGCTAAATACATTGATGGTTCTGATGTAGAGATTGGAGCCATGATAGGCCAATAATGGCCTTGATGAAGTAGTTGCCTTGTCAGAATCATAGTGCTTGCATACAATTGATTGATGTCATTGTGATCCTTGTTGATACTAGAGTTGGCCTTTTCAGAATATGCACATCATGATAGAGTGCCATGAAAGTCCTTACAATAAAGAGTTGTTGCCAAGATGCGATGGATTTGTGACATGGATTTTTTAAACTTTAGGTGAGATGTAGGATTATGACAGATGATGGTATATGTGGGAGGATTATTCAGACATTTAGATGAATCACTTTTTATTTTCCAAACTTGGGATGTTGGATGGCGGAGTTTGGAATTTTGATTAGGATAGCATTTGGAACCAACACTTTTATATGCCTTGCTTGATGACCATTTTGAAGGAGGTGGACATTTATTATATGTTGGAGTCCTCTTTTCTTGTGGCTCCACATTTTGATTGACTTTTACTTTTGAACTATTTTCTTTGCTTCATCCATTTTTCTTTGGGATCCATTTTAACTTCATTTGTCCACTTGGATTTTTGTTTGATTGAATGGAACTTGACATTTGATTTTGAACTTTAGATTTGTAATCATTTTCTTTCTTTTGGTTCCAAATGGAAGGTTTATTCATGTTGGAATAACGGTTTATGGTGTGGATGGAAGGAGTGTTGACAACAACCTTATGTTAAGAACTACTCATGGACCCCATTTTGATGTTTGTATCAAATAAAGTTTCCCCCAATATTGAGGAGGTACCAATAACATCATTTGATTCTCTAACTAAAGAATAGCCAAGGCCTTGATGTCTTGGAGTTTCATAAAACTATATTGGTTCTTGAATGCCTTGCTCATGTATGCCTAGTCCTTTTCCTTGATACTGCATGCTTTGACATATTCTCTTTGAAATGGGGTATTTATCATTTTGGAAGCAAGATGCGAACCCATCATTGTGGAAATTGTTGATCAAAATATTCTCCTCTATGAGAAAGCTTGATTTAACAAAAGTGGTTGATCCTAGTTGATAGGATATTTTGGCACCATCATTTGTTAGGATTGTGTCTTCTTGGTCCCTTAAGACATCAATTTGATCAATAATATCTTTTGTGCCTCTGTATTTGATTTGGTCAATGATAGCTTCCTTATGTTCTTCTTGAATGTTGTCTATGTAATTTTTTTGATTATCTATGTGTCCCAAGGAGGCAAGTGTCTCATTTTGGGAAGTTTCAATATTTGGAGCTTGGATAGGGTTGTCTTCAAGTATTTAATCATGAATGGCATAAAGGTCGATGAGTGGATCATTTTGGATTTCTTGATCAATGGTAGTGTCTTGATCAAATATGGGTTTGTCTTGAATGCTATGGTTGGGAAGGGAATTTTGATCAATGATAGGTGTATTTTGGATGCCATGATTATATAGAAAGACTTCTTGGATAGAATTAAAGATAGGATCATGGGATGGACTACTTTCATCTTGACACGAAGGTGAAGCCATGGTGTCATGCTTTGGAATTTCCATTTGACATGTATCCAAAATTTTAGTAGATGGGATGTGACTTTGGAGACCATGACTAGTTATAGATTGAGATATAATGGATTGGCAGGGATTAGTGGAAGGACTAGGATAGGACATGGAAGGTTGGAAGGGATTAGTGGAAAGTTGGTTTCCCTTGTCAAGGTTAGGATATGCATGCCTAATAGATGTTTGTCATGGATTAATAGCATAGATTATGTCAAGTGACTCTTGATAGTGAGGAAAAATGGACGAATGACTAGGCCTTATGGATTGTTGGTAGGAAGGGTATGTGGGTATTTTACCTTAGGTTGATGTTGATTGGAATTTTGATTGCATAAATTGTCTTTTGAAGTCTATGGCTTGTTAGTATTGACCATTACAGAGTAACTGGTATTCAACATGACTAGCAAGCATATTAAGGTGAATTGCAGACACGATGGGGGATCTGAGTGACAGGAAATTGTGGCTTTTAAGGTCACAATTACGTTTAAAAATACATATGCGGTGTTTGAGACAACAATTGTGTTTTAGGTTTAACAAAAGCATTATTTATCAGCAGTTGCATTGCAATTTTTGGCAAATGCGTTGTTTAATAGTCGGTTGTGTTTCATAGCAGCAGTTGCGATTCACAGTAGTAGATGCGGTTTATAGTAGCAAATGCTGTTTATAAAAGCAGATGCAATTCTCTATAGCAAACACAGTTTATTGTAAATTTGTAGGATTGTTTTAGTCTGATTTTGATCAAATTTTGGCAAACAAAAGATAGTTAGAAAACACTTTGTTTTGGTTTGGTTTTGATGTGAAAATTTTTAATTCCAAGAAGACAAGTATGATCCTATGGTTGGCCAAGACAATATCTGCTGAGTTCCCACTTGGATTTCTCCAGCTACGCTTATTCAAAGTGGATGATTAGAAGCTTGACCACATTGGCTCCCCTCCACTGCACTCACTTCTTTGGGTCATCCAAGCTTCAAGTTCTCATGAATCTCCCATTACAAAATCTTCATCTCTACTAAGAACCGCAAGTATGTGGGATGACTTTAGAGGTCCATCCTCTTGCACCAACAAATAGAAGGATTTTGGTAATCTAAAAACAAATGGATTTTAATAAGGGCACCCATTCATGTGGCTATATGTGAGGCAAGATTAACTTGTCTGTATAAAAAATATGCACATGTAATGTTAAGTTTTCCATTAGCATTCACATTTGTATACCGGTTGGGAGTGGCTTGGCTTTAACTCGTTGCTGGTTTGAGTCGCCTTGGGGTGAGTACTTTTTCCCACCAAGGAAGGCCTGGTTCTAGAGTCAATAACAATTTCTTTACACCCAAGATCACACAAGTGCATAAGGAGAGAGGATACTCTTATTATTGAATCAGGTTTTAAACTAAACAGAATGTGCGAACGCACCAAACACAGAGAACAGTGATTTATTTTAAGCACCAAATAAAATATGATCTAATCTAATTAGACAATCCATTTCAAAATCAATCTTCGACAAGCATCCTGCATCATATTTCATTAGTAGTTTGAATCTTTGTCTTCATCAATTATCTTGCAAAAATAGTTTATATATTTGTCTTCTACGAATCATCCTACAAAAATAGTTTGTAGATTTCTCTTCTATGAATTTTCCTGCAAAAAATATATTAACTCCACAAGATCACATGCTGCAAACTCTGAATTAGTCATAACGAAAAAACTACAATTATTAAAATGAAAATTCAAAATTTCAGAAATCAAAAAATATTTTTTTACTAGCCAAATGCGTTGTAGGAAGCCACAGATGTGTCGCGCAAAGTCAGATGTGTCACACGGAGCCACAAATGAGTCACAGAAAGTCAGATGTGTCACAAGAAGCCACATATGCATCACAAGAAGCCATAGATGCATCACAAAAAGTTAGATGCATCACAAGAAGCTACAAATGCATCATTCTAGCTTGCAAATGCGTCACTTTAGCTTGTAGCCACAAAAAAATAGTGTTTTTTCTTGTAAAAATGCTACCCTTAACCAAAATATGCAGTATAATATATGAAAATTCATTTGTTGACCTTGCCAGATGCAACCATGCTATTTATTTGACCTCAAAAAACTCCCAAAAGTGTGTTTTGCAAGATTCTTCAAAAGTACCTACTCCCTTCAAGACAAAAAACACCAAAAACTTCCAAACAAAGAATGTCAATCAAGAGGGTTAGTAGTTCATGTTGGGTTCACCAGATGTAGCACAGGGAAAATTCATAGGTTAAGCAATTTAAAGCATAATTTAAACTAAACCTATGCTAAATAATTGAAAAAAATGGAAAACAATAAAAACATGCATGAACAAAGGATTTTACCAAACACACATTTGATTCCATGAATAATGTCCATTATCCTTCTCCATTTCGCCATTGTATGATACTTGCCTTTAGATTTTCATTAAGCATGCAAGTATGGCCTCATGATCATGATAATAGCAAAACATTGAAGATTCTAAAGTAAGTTGCTTTCAAAACTCATAAGATTTCGGGAGGAGGAATAATGATGAAGATAAATCCAATTTATAGAAAATATGATTTTCAAATGACAGGTTCAGATTGAAAGATAATTCGACGATTAAGATTAAAAGATCTAACATGCAATAAGATTAGGGTTATATTAGTGTGAGTGATAAAGCATAAAAAGTGGGGATTAAATTAAATAATAATTTAACCTTTAGTGAAAACTGGTCGAGAAAGAGAAGAATAAAGTTTGCATGTAAAGATAAAGATTGAAATAGATAGAAGATGAGGATAAATTAATTAAATAATTAAATTTATTTAATTAATAAAGGTTTGCATGTAGAAGATAAGAATAAATCTAGATAATGAATTGATTAAGACAAAAAGTTTGTTTGTTAGAGACAATCAGATATTAAATCACCAAATAATTGAATGATCAATTTAGATCTAGACATAAGTGATAAATGACTAATTAGATAACAAAGAGATTATCCAATCACAGAAGAATATGCTAAGGATAAACCTTTTTATGAATTAAATAATAATTTAATTCAACATTCAAGATTTTAGGATTAAATTAAATAAATAAAGATTTATTTAATTAAAGATAGAAAAGCTAAAGAATAATTAAATAATTACAGTGATTATTTAATTATAGTTGAAAGTGTGATAGGAATTAATTAAATAATTCAAAATGATTATTTAATAGAGGATAGATTTAATTATCGACGCAATTAAATAAATAATATTTATTTAATTAATCATGGAAGAATAAAGGTAAGAATAAATTAATAAATAATTAAAGTTATTTAATTAATAGAGGACAAATGACCTTAGAAAATAATTAAACAATTAACATTATTTAATTATGAAAATGAAGATTAGAATTATGATGAAAATTAGAGTCGCAGGGCTAGGACAATTTCAGTGTCTACAGGTACTAAGGTTTTGTATCTAGTTTACTAAAAATGAATGCATGGAATTTAATTATTTTTATTGTTGGGTGAGGAAACTATTATCAAATTATGTGATATGTGAATTGTTCGCAATAACAAGGGCACATGCCACTATGCCACAATCCTTAGGCCTAAGGGATTCTGACAGTTTCAAAATGTTACCATATTGCCTATATATCTAAGTTAGATGTTTTATCAGTCCCATCATTCATAATTTGAGGTTGTGGTTGTTTTAAGGAGTCTCCATGTGTTGTTAAACGTGAGAAAATAAAGAGTGATGATCCTTTCTAGGGAACGTGTCGTCTTGGCACAACTTCATTAAAATAAGGGTGTTAAAAGTTAGACAATATTACATAATTGGTTGCTAGTGACAACTATGCATCCAACCATTGGTGCATTAAAGAGCTCTTCTTAAGATTTGAAATGTGAAATATTGCACGACTAGTAAAGAATTGTTGAATCAACACTTGCCTAAGAATTGCATATGAACAAATGTCATCCTTGCATTCCTCAAAAACACTACAATCAAGTCATGAAGTAAAAGGCCAAGGAATTTCCTATTTTTTATTTAAAATTACCTAATTTCTTGGAAAAATAGTGATTATTATCGCTGTAAATTTAGTAATCTAAAGTACATTATCATTAAATATTGAACCAAGAAGCAATTTCTAAAACCTTGAATGTCATCACATCACATAATTGCAATATTTTTCAATATTTTGTTAACTACAATAGCAATATCCCTCTGATTGCTATGGTTTCATAATTGAAAATGTGAGTCCATTCTTACATGTAGTTAGACTAGGTGTGTGTTTTAGTTTTCTTTGGCCCATAGGTATATTTTCTTAGATTTTTAAATAGGTATGAATTAAAAATTTGAAGTTATGTGTGGTTCTTGAATAAATGATTTTTGTTACCTATGAAGCATTGCATGTCCATTGAATCTAGAAGGAAAATATTATTACACGAATTCAAAAATTTATTGGATTGGCAAACTAGCTATCTAATTGCATGGGAATTAAATAAGATACCACCAAAGATATAGGAATGATATGAAAAATGGCAATGATGGTAGAAAATAACAATTGAGTGTGCAAGACACCGTTTCCAATGATGGTCTTTGATAATGCCCATATAAAGCATAAGGTTCACACGAGCGAAATTTATTATAGACAAAAGGCAAGGAGCACAAGAAAAATTATTTGAATATAGCGAAGACTAGATTAATTATATATGTATTGTGTATAATTGTTGTCTTTGATGTAGTTTAGAGAAAATAAAATGGATGCACAAGGACAAGCTTCAAGTGCCGAGATGCCCAGGAGGCTAAGGAGTTCATTGTATTGACAATCTTATGATATAGTTTCTAGGCCAATAAGCAACAAATTATATTCCATCACTCTAGCTAGGCCAAAGACCAAGTTCCCTAATGTCAGGGAAGTAAAGAAGGGTATATGGAGAGATGGAACTCAAATTTTTGACCTTGCAAAAAATGTTTTTGAATATATCTTTTGAAAACCACCAAGACATTGAGAGAAGGAGCACATGCAGGAATCATGATAAAGTTCAAGTCAAGAAAGCTTGAAATATCTATGATTAGAATTTGGACCTCTATGTTGGCTCAATATATGGTTAATTATGCATCCATTCTAGGAATTGGCAAATGCATGTGTTAGGTGTTTTGACTTAGGTACAATAATCACTAGAGGAAGGGAATGTCAAGTAATCATTAATGCATGTGCTATTAGGTAGATGATGAGAATAGATTATGATCTAAAAACATTTTTTTACAACCATACTAAAGTGGTAAATTACTTTTCTTAGATGATCATAATGTTGTGTTACCTAAACTGACATAGCTCTTCCATAATTCAGTCAATTTTTTAAAGATGTTTGTTCCATGTTTTCTTTCATCTTTGGTCTTGATGTGTTAGATGCATAGGGAAACTAAGAGGGGGAGGGGGTGAATCGGTTGTACTTTAAAACATTCAATCCCTCATTAAAATCCAAACCCTTATTATCCTTTAAATCCTCATTAAGCATTAGAAAAATGTAAACATATATAACACCAATGCACACACAACCAAATACAATAGAACACGAGATTTACGTTGAAAAACCTAAGAAGGGAAAAACCATGGTGAGGATTAGTTCACATATATATGAATAGCAACACCAAATATAATTAGGCTCACAACCCAAAAAAAGAAGAAATGATCACTGCCAAAAGGATTCACTGTCCAGAAGAAAGAAGAATAGAAGAAGATTGTTACAAAGAGATTCACTATCTTAGAGAACTAGGAAAATCCACCATTGCAACTCTATGCCATCCACAACCTTTGGCTCAATGCCTCCAACAACTTTAAGCACACTAAAATGTAGACACCTTCTGCTCACTGCATTTGAAAGTCATAAGCATTTAAGCTCACACTCTGATCACCACACTTGATCACATTCACATCTTTTTCACCTTACACACTTACCACACACATCTCCAACAATTCACCTTGAATTTATACCATCTGCGACCTAAACAACCTCAATTAGGGTGGCCTCAATGAAACATATGCACCTCAAATGTTCAACACGAAATAGGTCGGCACCAAACACCTTCACGATGGATAGAAGTGAAAGAAAACCACACCAACAGTTAAGTAGGACCAAAATATACATCAACATGCTTCCCCACTCTTCCATAAACAACAAGCAACATCCGCAATTAGCGTTAACATGCAAGGTTGGCCAAACCTACATGAACACTAACAAGTGACCACATACATGCCTCTCTAGGTCCGGAAACACCTTGCAAAACACATAGAAAATCTCCACAATATCTAAGAATATTCTAAATCATCAGAATATTCAACACCACTAACACAACCACCTAAACCTGAAGAACACTTTCATTCTATTCAACCAAACACACTAACACAGACATACAATTCATTAACCAGCCTTGTGAAACACCTTAGCACTAGAATCCTCAAGATATGGAAGTTATAAACAATATAAAAATGTTCCCAAATCCGTATAAGAAACCTCAATGTGGAGAAATGTGAAGCAATCTCATTTCTCCTAGACAACCTTCTTCATAGGTAAACACTCTGTCAAACACATCTTCCATTGTCGTACAATCCAAAACCTGAAACTTTGGATATAACACCTTTAAACACCTCTGATCATCACATCTAAACCACACAAGCATTTCTTCAACCATGAAGAAATGTAGAGAATAGCACTAAACACACCTCTTTCACATTACACACTTTTATTCAAATTTTCTCAAAAGAACTTGGAAACCAAGTGTTCACTAACTGTAGCAACAACACTACAAACACCTCTTCAACACATCTACAAAACACTTCATATCATGACTACACTAGAGGTTGGAATCAAGCCATAATATAAATGAAAGCTAGTGCAACACTCTCCAACAACTCCAACCATCTCTACTCTAGGGGTTGACATCAATGTGACATCGAACCGCAACACATCCAACACTATTAGAAATCTCCAACAATACCCTCAAATACACTGGAGGTTGACATCAATGACAACACCAAATACCTTCCAACAACTCCAATGCTAGGGGTTGACATCAATGACAACAACAACAATCTTCCAACAATCTCCCCCTTTGTCATTGATGGAAACACCAACTCTGAAAAACAATCAACAACAAAAGCAACTCTACATGAACCAATACTCCCCTTGACTAGGGCATATATTATGTGTTTTCATACACCATTCTCTTCCTTTCCATTCTCTGTGCAATCATCTCGTCTATCTTGAGGATTTCCTCTGATCATACTCTCCCCCTTTGTTCCTTTAATTACTCTCCTGCTTTGTTCCTTTAATTACTCCCCCCTTTGTTCTTTTGTTTTTTAGGAAATACTCTCCCCCTTTGACATCAATGACAAAGGGAAACATTTTCCTTTTGACACATCACCTGCATAGAATTTTTCTTTTTTGCTCTCTTACTTTGATATCTGCATACATTACTTTGACACCACTTGCTGACTTCACTTTAGGCAACACCAACAAGCAATTTCTCTATTTCCACTTCTCTTCTTCATACAATTCTCACTATTGGACATTCTGCAGTAATCATTCTTCATTGCTCCCTCTACTACTTTCTCTTTTCTGCACACTCTCCTTAGGGACACAAGATATGTTCCACCCGACTGCACCAAAAGAAATACTACTTACTCCCCTTGAGAGATAGCCTTCAACATCAGTCCAAGACCAAGAATGTGTCTTGAAATGCTTTCTGGATAGATGCACACACTTATGCATGCAATTGAAAAGAGGGACAATAACCCCTAACTTTTATTAGAGATACTCAAAAGTATCTTTTAGAAGATCCTTTGTAAAAATATCTGCAACTTGATCCTTTGTACCTGCATATACTCTAGTGTCACCTCATTCTCTGAAACATTCTCTCTTAGAAATTGATATCGGATAGAGATATGTTTTATGCTTGAATGCATTAATGGGTTATTTGAGATATTGATAGCACTTGTATTATCACATAAGATAAAAATAGGTTCATCATGTGATACTCTGACATACTTCAATATTTGATTCATCCACAACACCTGTGTATAGCATGATTTTGCTACAATATACTCTACCTCTGTAGTAGATGATGACATTGGATCCTCCTTACTCAACCATGAAACCAATCTACTTCCAATAAAGAAATCACCACCACTTGTATTTCTTTTGTCATTTGTACAACGTGCCCAATCTGCATCTGTATATGCACTAAAAAAGAAATCAATATCCTTAGGATACCATAGACAAAAATCCAAAGTTCCCTTCAAGTATCTAAATATTATTTTAACTGCCACAACATGTGAAACTCTAGAATCTTCTTGAAATCTTGCAACAAGACAAACTAAATTCATGATATCAGGTCTAGTAGTAACTAGGTATATTAGTCCACTAATCATTGATCTATACTTGCTTTGATATGTCTTAGGAGATTTATCATTCTTGCTCAACTTAGAACTAATAACCATAGGAGTACATACTGGTTTAGAATCCTCCATCCCAAACTTCTTCAACATTTCCTTAACATACTTTAACTGTGAAATGAAAATACCTTTCTTTGATTGACTCATTTGTAGCCCAAGGAAGAAATTCATCTCCCCACACATTGACATCTCAAACTCTTTTTGCATCTCCTTCACAAACCTCTTGCACATACCTTCATTTCCTCCAAAGCTTATGTCATCAACATACACCACCACAATCATGATTTGTTCTGCTTCAACTTTGAAGTACAAATTGCTATTTGTGGTACCCTTTTTGAATCTTTACTGCAACAAGTACTTATCTAATCTTGCATACCAAGCTCTAGGAGCTTGTTTGAGTCCAAAAAACACTTCAATTTGTAGACCATATCTTCATCATCTGACAACTGAAATCCTTCCAGTTGTTCAATGTACACCTCTTCTTCTAACTCACCATTTAGTAATGTAGACTTCACATCCATCTGATATACTTTGAAATATTTGTGTTGAAAAAGCCAAAAACATCCTTATATCTTCCATTCTTGCCACCAAAGCAAATATCTCAAAATCTATTCCTTCCACTTGTGAGTAGCCCTTGCACACAAGTCTAGCCTTGTTTCTGGCAACTTTTCCATCCTCAGTTAACTTGTTCCTAAAAACCCACTTAGTTCCTATCACATTCTTATTTACTGGTCTTGGGACCAATTCCCAAATCAAATTATTCTCAATCTACTCTAACTCTTCTTTCATAGCTTTGATCCAATTCTCATCTTTGCATGCCTCGGTTGTAGTTTTAGGTTCTACCTTTGAAAGTAGACAAAAATTTACCCGTTCCTCTATCAGAGAAACTTTTCTTCTTATCAACACACCTTTGATTTTATCTCCAAAGATTTGATCTTCAGAATGATTCTTCTACACATACTTAGGAGTCTTAGGGATAATTTTCAAAGCTTCTTCCTCTTCAACTATCATCTCCTTTTCCTTTTCTTCATCCTTTTCTTCTTCACTACAAGACAATTCATTAGATTCATATCCTTCTATCAACAATGAACTTTGATGTGGTTCTTCATCCACTTTGACACTTGCACTCTCAACTATCTTCTTCAATTTTTTTTTGTACCATAGGTAGGTCTTACTTCTTGTAGAGTATCCAAGGAAGATTCCTTCATTAGATCTTGCATCAAACTTTCCTAAGTTTTATTTATCTCTTTTGATATAGTGTTTGCTTCCAAAAACTCTAAAGTATTTCACAGTAGGTGGTTTACCATACCATAACTCATAGGGAGAATTGGAACTATTCACTCTTTCTTGACCTCCATTAAGATTATGGATTGTAGTATCAATTGCTTCTCTCCATTAGAAATATGGTAGATTTGCTTCTTTCATCATAGTCCTTGTTGCTTCTTGAACTATCATATTCTTCCTCTCCACAACTCCATTTTGCTGAGGAGTTCTAGGGGCTGACAAATTCTTCTTAATCCCATGATCTTCACAAAACCCATTAAACTCATTGGAGGTGAACTCTTCACCTCTATCAGATCTTAAGCACTTGATTTTCACATCCATTTCATTCTCATCCATAGATTTAAATGCTTTATGCTTATGTAGAGCCTTTGATTTTTCTTTGAGAAATGTCACCCAAGTCATTCTAGAAAAATCATCAATCAATAACATAAAATACTTGTCACCATGAGAGCTTCTTATTCTGGTAGGTCCAAATTGGTTTGTATGCACCGACTCCAAAGGACTTGCGGTAGAATATTATTTTGTCTTGAACCTCTTTTTTGTTTTCTTTCCAAACTAGCATTCCTTGCATGTTGCATTGATAGGCTTTGTAATCTTTGGCAGATCTCTCACAACATCAATAGAATTGATCTTCACTAGGCTATCAAAATTAATGTGACCCATTCTTCTATGCCACAACCAACTTTCATTGATTTATGACATAAAACACTTTACACCACCACACCTTATGTCCTTTTTCCATTAGCAACCGAGGTTCCAAATCTTCATTTTTTTATTTCAAAACCATCATCCTGAAACAAAAGATTGTATCCTCTACTACACATTTGTCCTACACTTAGAAGATTATGCTAGAGAGCCTTGACATAAAGAACATATGTTTTATGCTTGCCATTAAAACTAATTGAACCTTTTCCACATATCTTAGCAAATGTATCATCACCAAACTTAACAAGAACACCATCATACTTAGAAATTTTAACAAACTTACTCTTATCACCTATCATATGATTTGAGCATCCACTGTAAATTGTCCAATAATTCCTCTCCTCTCTTGCAATAAAGGCAGTCACCATAGTTCCTTCAACCTTGTGACCTATTTCTGGAGCACTTTTCTTCACACATCTTTTAGGATTAGTAGAATTAGTTCCAACATTTAAATCCATGAACAAGAATTCATCATTGTCTTTATGAGGATAGTTTGATTCTTCATCATCAAATACACCATTGTCATTTTCAACATAATATCTCTTCTTGATAGATTTACCTTTATGATCCTTGTATTTATCATTTGGAACTTTGATTGGAAATTTAGAGGTATAATGACCTATCTTTCCACAATTGAAACATTTAAAGGGTAACTTACCTTTGTATTTTCTAGTGCCCTTTTTTAATCTCCTTACAATTTTTTTTCCACCTCATCAAATCATTTGGATTTGATTCATCATCCTTCTCTACCTTGCTGACTTTAAAGGTAGTTTCTTTACTTGTAGCATCTTTACCAAACTCTCTCAGTTCAAAAGAAATTAAAGACCAACCATCTAGTCTCTAGAATGATTATCCAAATTCTATGCTTCCTCAATATCAAAAAATTTAGAACTATAAGATTTAGGAAGAGTTCTTAATAGTTTTTTCATAACTTTGTTTTCTTCTAGCTTTCCTCCAAGACCATTGATGACATTGATAACTTCATCCACTATGAGGATGTAGGTTATACTATCTTCATCTTCAGACGTCCTTAGTGTTTCAAATTTGGATTTGTAGTTCTATATCTTTGCTTATTTTACCTTATCATCTCCTTCATAAATGCTATACAAATTTGTCAAGACATCTTTTGCAGATTTTAGACTTGTCACCTTTCCAAGTTTAGAATAAAAAAGACCACTCAGAATAAAATTTCTTTCTTTTCCATTGTTCTCATAATCTTTGTTCTCATCATCACTTGCCAGACCATTAGCAAGCAAGGTATATCTTTTTTCAACTGATTTCCAAACTCCAAATCCAAGAGAGACCAGAAAGGATTCCATCCTAGCTTTCAAGTAAGCATAATTTGTTCCATCAAACATAAGAGCTTTGACACCCTTCCTATGCAACTTAAAAATCTACCTCAAGTAGTTAAGCTTCTTCCAAGGAACCACAACTCTGATACCAATTGTTATATCCATGGGACAACTGAGAGGGGGTGAATTAGTTGTACATTAAAACATTTTTTCCCTCACTAAAATTCAAACCCTTATTATCCTTTAAACCCTCATTAAGCATTAGCAAAATGTAAACATATGAAACACCAATGCAAACACAACCAAACACCATAGAACACCATATTTGCATGGAAAACCCTAAGCAGGGAAAAACCACAATGAGGATTAGCTTGCATATATATGAATAACAATACCAAATACAATTAGGATCACTTCCCAAAAAAAGAAGAAAGGCTCACTGCTAAAAGGACTCACTGTCTGAAAGAAAGAATAGAAGAAGACTGATACAAAGAGATTCACTATCTTAGATCAACAAGAAAATACACTACTGCAACTCTATGCTATTTGCAGCCTTTGGCTCACTTCCTTGAGCAACTTCAAGCACACTAAAATGTAGACACCTTTTGCTAACTACATCTGAAAGTCATAAGTGTTTAAGCTCACACTCTAATCACCACACTTGATAAAATTCACATATTTCGCACCTTACACACTTACCACACACATCTCCAATAAGTCACCTTGTATTTATACCATTCGTGACCTAAACAACCTCAATTAGGTTGGCCTTAATGAAACATATGCACCTCAAGCAAACTACAAAAAATAGGTTATAACCAAACACCTTCGTAGTGGATAAGTGAAGGTGGACCACACCAAGGGTTAAATAGGACCCAAATCTACATCAACACACTTCCCCACGCTTCCATAAACAACAAGCAACATACACAATTAGCGTTAGCATGCCAGGTCAACCAAACCTGCACTAACACTAACAAGCAACCACATACATGCCTCTACAAGTCCAAAAAAACCTTGTGGACCACATATAAACTCTCCACAACATCCAATAATATTCCACATCATTAGAATATTGAACACCACTAATGCAACCACCTAAAACTAAAGAACGCTTTCATTCTATGCAACCAAGCACACTAAAACATACATACAATTCACTAACCAGCTTTGTGAAACACCTCAACACTAGAAACCTCAAGGTAAGGAAGTTAAGCATGTTCCCAAATCTACAAGACAAGAAACAAAACGCAGAGAAATACTGAGCAATCTCATTTCTCCAAAAGAATCTTCTTCACAGGAAAACACTTTGTGAAACACGTCTTTCATTGCCACACGATCCAAAACCCAAAATTTTGAATATAACACCTTTGAATACCTATAATCATCACATCCAAACCACACAAGCATATCTTGAACCATGAAGAAATGCGAACCACAACACTGAACACACCTTTGCTACACTGCACACTTTTATTCAAATTTTCTCAAAAGCACTTGGAAACCAAGTGAACCAACTATATCAACAACACTACAAACACCTCTTCAACACATCTACAACATCTGAAAAACATTTCATATCATGACTACACTAGAGGTTGACATCAAGCCATAATATAGATGACAACATAGTGCAATACTCTCCAACAACTCCAACCATCTCCACACTAGGGTTTGACATCAATGTGACATCAAATTGCAGCACATCCAACACTACCAACAATCTCCAACAATATCCTCAACTATACTGGAGGTTGACATCAATGACAACACCAACTACCTTCCAACAACTCCAATGTTAGGGGTTGACATCAATGACAACACCAACAATCTTCCAACATGATGATGATATAAGCATTTATGAATTTCAATTAGGATCCATTCTTTGAATCAAGATTATTTCTTGGATGCAAGTTTTCAAGATATATTTCTCATAGGTCATTTCTTAAGGAATACATTAGTAGTTGAGAAATTTTAATCATCAACAACTCTTTAGGTATTTTTCATTTTTTTGACATCTTATTCAACATCAAAATCTTCATTTTTTCCAATCAACTATGCATATGGCCATGGTTTATGACTCTAGATCCCCAAAACATGATACCAATATCAACTTGGAGTCATCTCCTTTCATGCATGTCAAAATATTATGAGTTCTTAGAGAATTTCCTCACTCTAGTGCTTATTGACTTGAGTACAAAAAATAGTAATTTCAGAATAAGTGATAGGAAACAAGGCTTTATCACCAATAATCATATTCCCTTTAATTGATTCTTGGGAGCCCACTATACTATAGTTAAGGCTCATGATTTTAAAGAGGATCCTTTTAGACCCCCAAAGGTCTTAAAAAAGTATAATTTTGGCCATAGAGTTGGCTAACTAGCTCAATGTAGTTGATTTTGTATACAAGGATAGATGTAAAAAGAAGACCCTTTTTGTTATATTGTTCTCCAAAGGTGGAATAATAATAAATAAAATAATGGTAGAATATTTTCTAGCAACAAAGTTAGTTGAACCAAGACTTGACCTAATTGAAGATTGTTGGCCATATGATCCAAGGTGTTTTATGGTCGCTTGCATAGATTAGATGAATACTAAAGAAATATTTGTGCACTAGAGTCACTCCTAGATTGAAGTGAGAAGATGCCTAATTGTGGATTCACTTGACATGTATATGAGTGATGAGTATAATTTATGACTCAATTTTGATAGAATTTATTATCCATTTGCTGCAATTGTCATAGACTTTGATACTTGGATGTTAATTTTTTTATGATATTTCCTCAAAACCATAGACATTGGGCATAAGCTTTTTTTTGTAACCTTTAAATGACATTGACATGATACACAAAATATCTATGTTAATTTTACATGTGGATTAATGAATGTTACTTTAAGATAGTTACAAATATGCATTTGTTGTGTGTAATAATATTGTTATGTAGATATAATTAGCAGCCTACAAAATTGAGGAAGATTCTGCCAATTGGTCACTCGCCATCAAAGTCAACAAGGTGATCATTCAAAGGTCAAATGGAGGGAAGACTCTCAGTAAGAGGGAAATTCCTAGTTCAAATCGAAGGATTGTAATTGCCTTGTAACTAGTTTTAATTGTTTGTTGAGTGAATATAGGACTTACTGTTGTGCTAGAACTGCATTAAGGCAAACATGCTTGACCAGATTCCACACATGCATAACATCCTCTCCACTTTTCATGCTTTCCCTAAAGTGGTGTCCTCCTAATCTGTTGGAGTTGACCGCCTTGCTAGGTAGTTAGTTAGTAGTTTTCTTCCTATAAATAAGACTCAAATGCTCCTTCTCGGGAGGTTGATTAATCTGATGATATACTCGCATTATTAGTTTTTCAGTAATATAGTTATGCCGCTCGTTTGTACTCATGCTTTCCAATGAATAAAGTGAAGTTACAAGTTCATGCATTTGAGTTTACATTTTTCTTAAGGGATACTCATCCAAGGGGGTCCACTTGGTGAGCATTCCATCCTTTAGTTTAGATATTATTTTCTGTTTAGTAATTAGTTAAAATATGGCACTGTCTATTCCTACAACCACTAGAATTCCATTTTGTGATTGTTCCTACAGCCAAATCAAACAGAGTAGTTTCCTATTTTTTTCCCCAAATTTTCATTTCTGCCATGCACTTTAGCTTAGTAGAGTTGTCGGTTGATGTTCAACAATTATGTTATTTCTTTCCAAGCAATTTACTTTCAGCATTATGTCTTTCTTAGCTATAGAATGAATGTGGCTACTTTGGGATTCCTAGTGCACATACTGTGGTGACCCATTTCAAGTCTACATCCCTAGGTTGACAAGTTAAATGCACCTTCCTAGTGATTAAGACAACTATTCAGATTAGATGTCCAATCTATGAATCATAGCTTTATGGGCTCAGTTGTTAGATCATCGTAGGAGGCCAACATTTTTGGCGTTGTTGTCGGGGATGGTGTCAAACTAGGGAGCTCTTTGGAGTCATTGATAGTTTTTCTTGTTGTAGTATTTCTGAAAGTTTTTTCTTAGTATATCCCTCATTTAGGAAAGTAATGATCCACCATTCTTTTTCCAATTCTTTGTGTGAGCTGAATGATAGTGAGTTGATACCGTATGCATAGAGGAAGGGGGAGAGATGCTCATGGGAGGTTCCTTCCTAATAACCCTGATCCATTCCAACTAGATGAGCATTTGAATTTTCCAAGAGAACAAGAAGAGCCACACCCCTTTGTTGATGCGTTCCCTGATCTGACCAGTTCTGAAATTTCCTTTGAAGACCAAAATCAGATTGAGAATCCCTTTGCTTTGGAACTACATCAGGCAGGTATGGGTGATGCCAATAAAAACAAACCTAACCAACCAGCTTTTCCTTTCCCCATTGCTCATCAAAATGAAGTTGACAACCTCAAAAATATCCTCGCTTTAGTCCTTCCTAGGTTCTATGGACTTGTCACAGAAGATCCCAATACTTTCTTGTTTGAGTTTGACATACTCTGCAGGAGTTATGACTATACCACCGATTCCCATAGGCTCAAGCTATTCCCTACCACCTTGAAAGAGGTTGCATTAAGATGGTTCATGAGCCTAGGAAAAAACACTATGGAAACTTGGGAGGACATGAAGACAAAGTTTCTTGAGAAGTACAAGGAATATTGTAGGGGCAGTGACATGAGGGGAGATGACATTTTTAAGATGCAACAAAAGGAAGATGAGAGCCTAGAGGATTACATTGCAAGGTTTCTATTTTGTCTACAAAAATATCCACACCATACACTCAATGAAGAATCACAAAAGCTACTTTTCCTAAGAGGAATTAATGACAGTTGCACTGATGCCTTGGACCTAATGGGAGGAGGAGATATCTCCCAAGTTCCTTGGGAAGATATCAAGAAGATATGTCAAAACTACTCTAGGGCAACTTCAAAGAAAAGGAGAGCTTACCAATCCTCTATGGGTAAGTCATCTACTAATGGAGTTTCCAGAATGGAGATTACTCACTTACTAACAGACTTCAAATAGGACATCATAAAAAATATTGGCTACTCAGCTAGATACACTTCAGGCCAAAAAGAAACAAGAGGAGGTAGAGGCAATGTTGGCTAAATATTGCCCTCATTACAGAAAAAAGAAGGACTACAGATGCAAGATGGTGGCTAATATTGAAAGTAAGTAGATTCCACTTGAGTTCAAGCCAATCTAGGTTGAAGAGGATCAAGTATACTATGTTGCACAACGGAGGCCATGGGCTCCAAGACAAGGTATGCCACTGGATCCACTCTCTTTTGCTAGGCCATATTTCAATTCTTATTCATCTGGTAACCAATGGAAACCCCCATACCCATCCAATTATGGAGGATATCCACCACAACCTTTGAGTAACCCTCCAAATACTTGGCCTAATCACCAAAACTCTCCACCCCAATGGCGACAACCTCAGTGGAATTGGCAGCACTTTCAAGGAAATTGGTAGCTACCTCCAGGAAATTGGCAACAAACATCTCAATGGAGGGGAGGACAACAAAGGCCAAACCAAACAACCAATTACATGCAACCACCTTCTTAGCCCCAACAACCTACTATAATTCCCCCTCCTACTAGCTCAAGTTCAAATACACCTAATCCTACTAAGCTACCAGCTCAACCTACACCTAACCCAAATAATAAACCACAATAGCAGGAAGTATACTCTACTGATCCAAATCAATTCCCTGCATATGCTGTGAGTGTAAGTGACATCTGCTTGCGTTTAGGAACTACTTTTCTAGCTCCTTCCACACCCATTATCACTGAGCTTCCTGTGGAAGAAGAGGAGCCTCTAAATTCCCCCATTCAACCAAGTGTACCTAAAAATACTAAATCAACCCCAGTCAAGTAGACTGAACAAGAACCACCATTTCCTCAGAGGTTGGAAATAACTAAACAAAAGGAAGAGGAGGAAAAAACCTTTGACATTTTAGATTAGTTGAAGCATATATGTGTCCAGATACCTCTATTTTAGGCCATAAAAGATGTTCCTATATATGGCAAAGCAATTAAGGAAGCATGCCTTAAGAAGCCCGGCAGGAAGAAGAAAGACCCCACTACAGTTCATGTGGTGGGATAGCTGGTTGACATCATGCTTGGGAAAGTGACTGTTCCCAAATATAATGACCCAGGGAGCCTTGTGGTAGGAGTTGTCATAAATGGGATCCAAATAAGGAATGCTCTGATTGATTTGGGAGCAACAATAAATGTAATGGCCAAGGATATCCTACAACAACTAAATGTTGCAAGCATGAGACCCAATCCTACTATCCTGCAACTTGTTGATAGCTCTATTGTTAAACCTGATGGGATGGTAAAGGACCTTGTGGTAACTCTATACTCTTGGGAGTACCCAACAAACTTCATGGTTCTTTCTCCTAAAGCTACACTAGGTGGGTACCCCATTATCCTAGGAATTCCATGACTAGAAACAACAGATGCCTATATTGGATGTAGGATAGGAGACATGACCATTTCTGATGGAAAGTGCACCAAAAGAATTGTTCTCTATCCTCTTGCTCAACCATCCCATGACATGGATAATCTTGTATGGCCACATGTTGGTGAAGAGGCCAAGGAAGTTAATTTTGTGGCACAACTTATGATGTTAGGTAGAATCTTTTTCATGCAGCTTCAAGAGGAAGATGAAGTATTGTCTAACATAATTCAAAATCATTATGAAGTAAAGGAAGCATCATCCTCTCATTCTATTGATCTAGTACAGACACTTCTTTCCACTCTTCCTATAGCAGAACTTCCTGCAACAATAAGTATGTCTCATACATTGCTGCCACATGAACTCAAAGTACCAAGCATTAGTGAAGCAACCATGGTAGAGATAACTACACAAGTGCAAGTGTCAGAAGGAAAATTTCTAAATATTAACAACAAATTGAGTGAAGAACAACAATTTTCATTGAAAAACTTATTGAGAACCCACCAACATGCATTTTCATGGTGCTACCATGATATGAAGGGATTGGAACCTAAGATTTGCACTCATAAGATTTACATTAGAGATGATTGTACCCTAGTGAGACAACCACAAAGAAGAATTAACCCTGCACTAAGAGAAATTGTAAAAGGGGAACTACAAAAATTGATAGATGCCAGATTTATTTACCCCATTTCAGATAGCTAGTGGGTGTCTCCATTGGTGATTGTGCCCAACAAGGGAGGGAAGTGGTGAGTTTCTGTTGATTATAGAGAACTCAATGCTTCCACTAAGAAGGACCATTTTTCCCTACCTTTCATAGACGAAGTTTTAGATTCACTTGCAGGAAATCAATACTTCTCTTTTCTAGATGGATTCAGTGGGTATAACCAGATCCAAATTGCACCTAAGGACCAAGAGAAGACCACCTTTAATTGTCCATGGGGGAATTATGCCTACTCACTCTTTCCATTTGGTTTATGCAATGCACCTGTAAATTTTCATAGGGTAGTCATTAGCATATTTTAAGATATCTCACATGATTGCATGAAAATTTATTTGGATGATTTTACTACCTATGGTGCTAATTCAATGAAGCATTGGATAATCTTAGGAAAGTCTTAAAGAGATGTGAAGAACACAATCTATTTATAAACAGTGAAAAGTGCTTCATGATGATGCAAGAAGGTGTAGTCCTTGGCCACTACATCTCTCACAAAGGAATTCAAGTAGATCCTGCAAAGATTGAGGTGATCACAAATCTATCTATACCTGCAAAAAAAAGGATGTTAGGAGTTTCTTTATGAATTCTAGTATAGGTGATTCATCAAGGATTTTAGCAAAATAGCAGCACCATTGTATACTCTTCTCACTAAAGATGTTGTATTTCAGTGGAATGAAGACTATAACAAGGAATTCTCTGATTTGAAGGCAACTTTGACTCATGCTCCTGTACTCAAAGACTCCAATTGGGAGCTTCCTTTCCACATCCATACAGATGCATCAGAATATGCCATAGGAGCAGTCCTAGGCTAGAAAGGAGCTATTGAAAATGCTTTTTATTTTGTCAACAAAAACTTGTAAGGAGCTGAATTCAACTATACAATAACAAAAAAAGAAATGCTGGTAGTAATGTATGCCCTCAACAAATTCAAACACTACATAATAGACTATCAAATCTTTGTGCCCACAGATCATGCAACCATTAGGTATCTCATGAATGAACCCCTGATATCAAGTAGGTTAGCAAGGTGGTTGTTGCTAATGCAAGAGTTTGATATAACCATTGTGGATAAGCCAATGAAGGCCAATGTTGTTGCATACTTTCTTTCAAGGCCAACTACATCAGAGGATAATCAAGTCATTGATGACTCTTTCCTTGATGAACATCTATTCTACATCAGTGTGCAAACACCCTAGTATGTTGACATAGCTAACTATCTGGTCACAGGGAGAGTTCCTCCTCACTTATCTCCAAAAGAGAGAAGGGTTCTCATTGAAAAATCATTTCCTTTTTCATGGATTGCAGGATGTTTTTTTTACATTGGGCCAAACCATGTCATGAGGAGATGTGTGAGGGAAGATGAGACATATGATATTTTTCATGCATGCCACAATGAACCCTGGGAAGGACATTTTGTAGCCAAGAGGACAACAATGAAGATTTTGAAAATAGGATATTACTGGCCCACACTCCACAAGGATGCAGGGAGATATACAAGAAAGTGTGATAAATGCCAGAGGATGGGCATGCCAACCAAATATGATGAGATGCCCCTTTACCTTCAAGTAGTGATCACTCCATTTGACAAGTGGGGATTGGATTTTGTAGGACCCATTGATCCTCCATCCAATGGTAAATCCTATGTCTTAGTATGCACTGATTATGTAACCAAATGCGTAGAAGTTAAGGCCATGAAGCATGCAAGAGATAATAAGGTTGTGGAATTTCTTTATGACGAAATTTTCACACAGTATGGGGTTCCAAGAGAGATAATGACTGATCAAGGGTCTCAATTCACCTCAACCATTATTGCAACACTGGTCGATGAGTACAACATAAGGCACAGTAAGTCTACTCCTTATCACCCTCAGGCCAATGGCCAAGTTGAGGTGACTAATAGGGATATTGAAGCCATTTTGACCAAAACAATGGCTGTTCATAGGAAGGATTGGGAAAACAGGCTGCCAAAAGCTGTCTGGGCCTATAGGACAACTTGGAAAACAACCACAGGCTTCACTCCTTTTGAGTTGTTGTATGGAAAGATAACTATGATACCCATTGAATTTGTGCATAATACTCTTAGGACTGCAATAGACTTGGGGATGGATATCTTTGAAGCAAAAAGGGACAAAATCATGCAGCTCAATGCTTTAGATGAAATGAGGAAGGTAGCCTTGCATCACATAGAGGTAGTGCAAAATCAATGAATAAAGTGATATGATAAATTCATCAAGGACAAGAAATTCCAGCTAGGAGACTAGGCACTGCTCTACGACTCAAGGTATCAGGATAATATAGGAAAATTGTAGACACGATGGCTAGGACCATATGAGGTTGCTAAAGTTTTCCCCAATGGTGTTGTTCAACTCACCACCATTGACCCTATCAGATTTAAGCTGCTTGTTAATGGTCATTGCCTTAGGTTGTAGCACAAGCCAACTTCCAAAGAGGAATTATTGCAGCAATTCACTCAACATGCAACTCCCGAACTTCCTACAGCCGAAGGAAGCAAACTTAGTGTCCCTCCTTCTGGCTAACTAAGGTACGTAACTTGTCATAATAAAGACTTCCACTTTTGTGGGGGTCAACTTCTTCATTCATTCACCCATATGCCCATTCATCTCCACCTTTCTCTCTCTTCCATCATGTCGCCATAACTTCACTTCATTCCACCATCACTTCACTTCATTCCACTCCACTTTTATTAATTGCTCAACTAACTTTTTAAAAGGTGTTTGGTACTTTCTCCATAATCTTTGCAATAGATCTTCCAAGAATTTAGGTATGTGTGCATCAATTTGTTATCTCTTAATTGTCTTTTAGTTCATTCATTTAATTACTATACATTAATATAGATGTTCTCCATAGCATGTGATTATTCCCTACCCCTGTGAAGTCATCATTACTCCTACACATGTGAGGACACATGCTCAAATTTAGGTTGGGGGGAGTGTGAATACCATGTCCATGTGTCAATCCATGTTGGTTCATGCCAACAAAGTTAAATTGAGCCAATTTGAATTCTGAGTGAAATGACGGCTCGCATGTGTGAGGTGATATCAACTGCTGCCATTTTTCTTGATCATAGCCTTCATTCATTACTCCTTTATTGCCTTTATTTCTCTTTTCATAATTCTAAGTCACCAAAAAAAGGAAAATTCAGACGACATTGGCATTGGGAATTCAGCAGCATTGCAAGAAGGAGAATCTTAGCTTTTAGACGAAGATTGCAGGAAGAGAAACCTTGTAGACTGATTGTTTATTTGTAGACAAATGAACAATGGGAGCTGGGTTAATTCAAAATGAACCCATGGTTCATGGCGCATTACTGCAGGATGCACCTAGCTTGGCCGAGTTCAAAAATTGTGGGTGGTTAGATTATTTCTTTAAGCTGAATTGTTTTAATGAAGATGTTGTGTTGGAATTTTCCTAGAAACCATCTGAAGGAAAGGCAACAGTAAAAGGGTTAGAAGTAATGGCTATTGAAGAAAGGATTGTAGAAGTTACAGGGTGGCTTGTCGACAATGAAAATTACCCTGCTTCGAGAGAGGCCATGTCAGCTAGGGCTGAATTTACAAAACTTGGTGACCCTCCATTGAGTGTGGACAAGCAAGGAGCCAAGAGAACCTATTTTCTAGAGCCATGGAAGCAAGTAGTTGTTCATGTTGTGAAGTACATTACCTGTAAAGGTGATCAGTTGAATCTACATTCTGTGCACTTCAAACTATTGAATCATATGAGGCACGAGAGAAGAATGAATGTGCCAAACGTACTATACCACCTTCTCTCAATCATTGCGGTCGAGACCCAAAAAGGTAGGGATAATTCATTTCCCACCATTGTCTGATCAAATTGTTAGTTGAAAAGTCTCGACATGATATGTTTGATATGACTTGGGAAGAATTCTTAAATGTTGATCAAATTAGACCCAAGCATTTGTGACCTAGGGTTTTGCCTCAACCTCGTAGGGCTAGGAGGAGAGTGAGTTTTGTTGAAGCCACTCCCAGAGCCTCAACTTCTGGCACAAGCCCTCATGTAAACCCTCCTACAACTGAACAAACCATAGAAATTATCTCTTTTGAGGTAGAGCATTCAGACAAAGAAAGTTCCTCTTCAGATTCTGATGATGATGTTCCTCTTGGCATCTTAATTCGAACTAGGGAATAGAAGAAGGAAGCAAAAATAAGGAAGGGTAAAGTTAAAAAGCAAACTATAGGAAAGAAAGTGCCAAGCTCTAAGAAATGGAAGGTTGAGATTGTTCTTCCTATAGCCAAAGAAAAACATGAGCGCCCTCTTAGAAAATCAAGACTAGCTGGGCGAACCTTTAGTGTGTCTATGTAGGAAAGCCCTAGGACTAGAGAAACATCACAAATGGACACAAAGGCCCCAATGGGGTAGGTGAATGTTGATGAAAGAGACATATTTGAGGAAGTAACAAATTTAACATTAGCAGACCTTGCTGCCATGCTAAACAAGTTGAGAGTCAAGAGTATGAAGAAAATCAGGAGCTCTTGCAACAAGAGTAGAAGCAAGATTTCCTATAGCAAGAACAAGAGCAAGAACAAGAGGCCCTGCATCCAGAAATGGGAGAGAAGTTAGCACCCCTACAACCAGAATTGGATGAACAAACAAAATACCTGTAGTTGGAGCCATATGAAGAGCAAGCATCAGTGCCAAGAATTTTTTTGGTAGGAATACATAGGTCCTCTAATTTTTCAATGCAAATGGTAGCTATGAATTTATGGAATGAGATACAAAGGAGGGAAGAAGAATGGAAAGAGGAGAAACGTAGGATGAAGAAGGAAATTCAAAAGAGAGATGAAGAAATTGAAGATAAGAATGCAAAAAATTGCTGCTTTAAAGGAGAAAGTAGATAACATGGCAGCCCTAGTACCTCATATATTAGAGTGCAAGACTTCTCCAAGAGTCTATGCTCTATATTTGAAGGAGAAGCATCTTTATTTTAAACTAGCAAGGATTGTTTTAGGTTTGAATCCTTCCATTGAGACTCCTCTTGAATTTTTCTTTTAAACTTGTTTCGGTATGAATTTGAAGGAGAAGCATCTTTCTTTTAAACTTGTTTAGGATAGTTTAATTAGTACTCGAGTTCCTATTTATCCTGTTCAACCCCGAGCAAAGAAGAAAAAAACAGATTCAAAATGGAATTTATTCTGTTTCTCTTTTCTTCTTTGCTCGGGATTGAAGTACCAATATATGATACAAAAATTGATGATCTATTCCGTTGTAATTCTAATAAGAATCCCGGAGATTACATAATGCTTACTCTTAAGCTGTTTGTTTACACAGTAGTTATTTTTTTTGTTTCTCTCTTTATCTTTGGATTCCTATCGAACGATCCAGGACGAAATCCTGGGCGTAAAGAATAGTGATGAAAAAAGATTAGAAAGTAGGTTTTGTAAAAGGGCCTATTTTTATAGGTTTTGAGGAGTCATCTCAAGTGACTGAACGGAGAGAGAGGGATTCGAACCCTCGGTACAAATAGTTTGTACAACGGATTAGCAATCCACCGCTTTAGTCCGCTCAGCCATCTCTCCTAGATGGGAGATCTAAAATGAATATAGCATTTGACTAAATAAAGACCAACATTTGTGAGAATCCAATTGTATTTCTTTATTCCGTTCGAAACGATTTTTCGCTTTCTCTAGCCCGGCCAGTATCTGGCCAGGCCATTATCTTTCCTAGATAAGAATAATTGACCAAATTATGAAGAATACAGTGCTCTACCTAATCTGAAAGCTAAAATAATTGTTATAAAAGCAGTAAAAAGGGCTATCAAAATTTGACCCTCTGATATCATTTCTTTATTTCCTCTCCAATCACTTTTTTTATTATATAGATAATAGATAAGCACCTCTATATTTTTTTTTATTTTAATAATTCCAGCTGTTTCAGGCTATAATCTGGATGAAATGTTATAGATTGAAAATGGATAGATCATATTGGAAGGGTAAAAAAGAGGTTTCAAAAACTAAGAGTGGATCAAAATGATGAAAATGATCATAATTTTCATTTTCTATATCTTTCATAAAACTATGGTTCAAAATAACTTGAACCATTCTAAGGAATGTGTTAATAATCATAACAGCTATTATAAATGATTACTCTAATAATACTTAACTAATAGGGTATTACTTTGAATATTGATTAACGAGTGTTCTTACAAAAGTAAAAACTCTTAAGTTAAGGGGGGGGATTTGAAAGGAACCATCTCCTATGGAATTGAATTTTCGGGAATAGGGAAATATGATGATAGGAACTTGCATTAAATTTTTATTAGAATCTAATAATTACTTTTTTATTGGACAAAAGATCGATCTGTATGATACAATGAAATTGTGGCGGGTATAGTTTAGTGGTAAAAGTGTGATTCGTTCTATCATTATATTCACAGAGTTGAAGGCTCTCGTCTATATTTTGAAAAAACTCTATTTCTATAGAGGTTCCAAACCTCTCCTATGAATACCCTGGTTCAGGAAAGGAATTGTACACATTCTTGTAATTTGGATCTGGAATGATAAAAGGACCATATTTTCCATTCCATCCAAGATAGCGAAACAGAATGTAGAATATTTTCAAGGATTAGACCGATCTATCTAATCGAATCAATCAAAGATCCATGGATATCAAAAGATTCTTTTTCATCGTAACTAAATGTTCGACTGCTAGAACAGCAAAAGTTGGAGTAAAATAGCTAGAAAACAGTGACTTTGGTTTACTTGAGTCACCGTTATTTTGTTTGAGCTCGGTGGAATTTGATTTCCTCTAGGATCACAATCAGTAGAAATAGGAAACGAAGTAATTAGAAAGATTATATAGTTATTCCAATATTCATATGTTTGAATCTGATCTTTCTATAGGGATATAGTGAAATTGTGTTTCCCATTTTTTCACCAAATCCCGCTACTATTAAAGCAACTCACTTCCTGAAATATCCCATATATGTGGGTGGTAATAGAGGAAGAGGAAAAATTTATCCCGATGGTAGCAAAAGCAACAATACAGTCTACAACACTTCAGCAACGGGTAAAGTAAGTAAAATTGCACGTAAAGAAAAGGGTGGATATCAAATCACTATTGATAATCCATCAGACGGTCGACAAGTGGTTGACTTTGTACCTCCGGGACCGGAACTTCTTGTTTCAGAAGGCGAATTCATCAAGGCGGATCAGTCGTTAACGAATAACCCTAATGTAGGTGGATTTGGTCAGGAAAATGCAGAAATAGTACTTCAAGATCCTTTACGTGTTCAAGGTCTTTTATTATTCTTAGCATCTGTCATTTTAGCACAGATATTTCTGGTTCTTAAGAAGAAACAATTCGAGAAAGTTCAATTGGTCGAAATGAATTTTTAGGTGCATAAAAGATTCGAATCTCCATCTTATGGATGATTAATACAATTATATAAATATTATCTTTTCTCACCTTGATTTATCATATTCAAAACAAATCAATAGAAGTTCTTTCGATAATGGAAAAGTAGAAACTTATTATAACTTTTGTTTGTATCTGAAGAGGTTAAGGTATGAGGAGTTCCTCTATTATGCTCGAACATGCACTTATTTTAGGTGCTTATTTATTCTCTATTGGTATTTACGGACTAGTAACAAGTCGAAACATGGTTAAAGCACTTATGTGTCTTGAACTAATACTCAATGCGGTGAATTTAAACCTAGTAACATTCTCAGATTATTTTGATAGTAGGCAAGTAAAGGGGGATATCTTCTCGATCTTTGTTATAGCTATTGCTGCTGCTGAAGCAGCTATTGGATTAGCTATTGTTCTGGCAATATATCGTAACAGAAAATCAACTCGTATCGATCAATTTAATTTGTCAAAATGGTAATAGAGATCTCCTTCCATATGAAGAATTTGTAGACCTATTCCTATTCAAATAGATACCAGGCCTGTCTCTCTAAAAATAGATCTAGATCTCTCTTTTCTCTTTATTTTAGAGAGATTTATTATAAGTATTACGATCAATCAAGAGCATAATTCATATTTAACTCACTATCCAAATGATCTGTCTAATACGATTGGACCAGATTGGGTCAAATCTGTCTCTTTTATAAAACAAACAGATAGAATCTGAATCTATTCATTATATCACCGATAATACAATTATTGATTTGCTTTATATTCATAATATATCATCATTGGCCATATATTAAAAAATCTTATTCAATTCAAAACTTTTTATATGATTGTAGCGTCTAAATTTGGACACTTAATTTATCCAAATTCATCCCATTTCCAGTCTTATTTTCGTTAATTAAGTAATACTACTATTATTTAATTAATAGTTTTAATTCTGCCAAATCCCTAAGGTATTTAATCAATAATGCCTTATCTCTTTAATCCTCCTTCCATCAATTGAATTAAATAAATATTCCATTTATTTAATTCCCTTCATGTCACATCCTCCATCATTTTTATCTTATCTTAATCCTTCTTCTAATCCCATCATTAGGATGTGCACATGCCTAATCCTTGATTAGGATGTGTCACATCCTCCAACTTTTGCAAGTTGGCCTCTAATCTCTCTTAGCCACCTAACCCTCCTCTAATCCCTCACTAGCTAGCCTAATCAACCTCTCAAGGAATTTTTAATTCCTTTTATCCTTCCAAGGAATATTAAATTCCTTTTCTCTTCCCCATGTCCTTTATGACATGTGTCCTTAGTCAACCTTATTAAAGGCTTTCTCCTTTTGGACAAGGCACTCCACTTCCCCATGTGAATTTTAATTCACCTTTTAATCCCCTAAGGCACCCAAAAGGAATTTTTAATTCCTTCACTTCTCTCCACATGTCCTTCACTTATTCTTTATTCTTTCCCATCTCCCCATGAGAGTATTTGAGGATTTTTTAATTCCTCACATGTCCTCTCACCCACATGGGGACAAGGACCTCCTTTATGAGGAGATCTTTTCCAATCCCAAGGTACTTTGTACCCCCCTCCATGTCATGTCCTTCTCCTTCCACCTCATGTCCACTTCACCTTTTAGGGATATATCACATGCCACATGTCAAGATGTGAGGGCTTGTGAGTTCTCAACTCACCTTAGCCCTACATCTTGATATTTGGGTGGCTCAATCTTGACCCTCCATTTCCCCTAGGAATTCTCAAAAATCCTATAAATACCCCCTCTTTTCTCTCATTTTGGGGGAGATCATTTTGCTAGCCAAACTCTTGCAATTTTGTTTCTCAACTTATACTTAGTCATTTTCATGTTTTCATCCACTTGCATTCATCCTCACAACATCACTTAGCTTGCATCTACTTGCCATCCAAGGAGC
>VDFB02256130.1:0-123311 GCA_007258455.2 Sequoia sempervirens
TGTCAACCCTTCAACAAGGTTTTTATTTTTTAAGATCCTTAGACCCTTTTCTCCATTGTGGGCAAGTCTCTAGTGCATCAACATAGTTTTATTTGTATGTAATTTTGATTAAGAAAGTGCACCCTTGGGTACACATAAGCCATGACTATCCGCAAAAGATGAAACCCTCACCTTTTCCAACAAGGTATCTATAAAATTTATTTTCAAATAAATATTATTGCACTCAATAGTGTATACATCAATATTATAAAATATTCCAAATATGACACCTCTAGCGATCATCACAACACCTCTAACAATCTTGCATAAAAAAAGACTATTTACACAATTGCATCTATTAGTTTTCTCACATGTAATTTTTTTTATGCTAATCCAAGGATATTCAACACATCATTAATCTTTTTTATTCTATTATAAAAAAAAATGATTCTAACTTTACCATGACCAACAATATTTAAATAAAAATCATTGCCTAAGTACACCTTACCTCCATCAAATTTTCCACATTACTTGCATGAGTGGGAAAATTTGAAATAAATGCATCACCATCTTTCTTTATAGACTTAAAAAAAATCAAGTTTCTTCTTTTTCTTCTTTGCACTCCTTATAAAAGTGTCCAAGTTTATAACAGTTTCAAAAAATAGATTTGGACTTTCTAGGAGATTTGAATCTCCCATTAAGCTTGGATTTATCATGTTTTTCACTCTTCTTAATTTTTCATTTTAGTTTTCCCTAAAAATTAAGGGCCTCCTTGGTATTGATGGATACCTTCCTCTTCATCTCTTCAGAAATCAAAGAACCCACAACATTTTCAATTTTTAAGATAATAAAATTACTCAAAATAACCATAACAAGAGAATCTCACAAATCATGCAAAGGATAAAGCAAGATCTGGCATCTCTCCTCCTCATCCATTTTTATACCAAATGATGCCAATTGAGGCACCAAAACATTGAATACTTTTAGGTGGTATGTAATTTTTCCACCCTCTTCCATTCTCAAGGAATACAATTTCTTCCTCAAAAAAAATCTTGTTCGCTAAAAATTTGGCTTGATATATCTCACCAAATTTCTTCCATAGTTTCTCTACAAAGGATTCTTCATGGACATTGATTGAATTTTTTTTTACTATGAACAATATGATTATACCCTTGTATTTACGATCTATAACATCATATTAAGCAACCAAAGTAGTATGCAGGCCTTGAAACATTATCATCAACAACATCCCATTGATCTTGATCAATTAACAAATCCTCCATCTTCAACTTCCACATCTCAAAATTGTTACCAGAAAATTTATCTACCTTTATTCTCCTTGATGGACTTGCCATTTGAAAATTTATACAAGGTCACAAAGTGTCTTCTACACAATCTCCCACTCAAAATTGGATTAGTTTAAAAAACCCAACAACCCACAACTGAAACCAAAGGTTATCAAGCTTTGATACCACTTGTAAGGAAGCTAAAATAGTTGAAGAATTTCCTATGCTAATTTTGAGAGGAGCGTTATGCAAAACTTCTAAAATCTTTGCAAAAATTAGAAAAAAATAAACATAAATACTAGTCATACCACAACATAATGATTTATGTGGAGAAAGTCCTTTCAGGAGAAAAACCCCACACTCCAAAAGCTACCCAATATATTATTTATAAATAAAAAATATTACAATATTATTTTAGAGAAATATTTCATAGGAGTATCACCAAATAAAGATCTAGAGGCAACTCAACATCTATAAGACTCTCAAATACAACCTCCATCTCAAGCACCTAATAAATAAGAGATACAATACAAGCAACTAATAAATAAGAGATACAATACATGAAACCATTCAATATCTACAAAACTATGAGGGAAACCATATAGAACGAGTATATGTTGTCTAACTTATTTCTAACAATAAATTCCATTCTCTATCTAATGATGTCATTTGAAACACACACCAACGGATGTGTATCAAGCCCACAAGGAAGCCCTATATAACTCAAAACTTTTCTGTGTAAACCTAATACCCATAAAATTCATATCCCAATTTTTGATTTAGGAGACCCAAATAAAATCTTCTAGAGACCATAACAATTAAAAATAAGATCGAGGGAGGTCTAATTGATGAATTATAACTTAACCTTTTTCCATTAAAATATATTGTGGAGTGCTCTATCAATATATAACCCAATTTTCCAATTACAACCACTTTTGAGCTTGAAAACGATCTCTAAGTGATCCCCCAAAAATAGGGAACCTTAAGATTGAATCCAACTTGCAACGAATACATTGAAGTCCTTGATCCAACAAAGAAAAAATTTGAATTTCGATACATTAAAAAAGTTACTTTTATAATGATTAAGGCTTATGTCCTAATTCATAGAATTATTTGATCTTTGAAACTTGATTAAAGAAAAATATTCAATAAAAAAAATATCTTAACCAAGTGGAAGCACTAGATTATCGAGTTAAATCTAAATTTGAAAAAAAAAAAAAAAGAATTTTATCCTCATGAAAAAAAGTTTGTATAGCACTTTGAACGCTTCACTTTTTTAAAAAATGTTGTTTTCCTCAAAAGAAAAAAAAAAAAAACTAGTTTTCATGGGAGATGGAAAAAGAAGTGCAATTTGATTCAAAAAATTTTGAAAAAAAATATTTAGAATCTATAGACAAAATTTCATGAAACTCTAGTTTGCATCATCTTCAAATTCCTCACGGTTTAGCCGCTATAGGTGCCCGAAAGTGAAGATTTAGTTTAAAAAAAATATTTTAGTGTCCAATTTGGCCAAAAATTGTAAACCACTATTGTGGGATCACCACTGTGTAATGTGAAATTACACCAAATGCCTTCACATTTCATCTGAAATTGGAGCCAAACAAAGTGTAGAAAGAAGGGGCCTTTTCAAGGTTGTTGAAGGAGAGTTAATTCATGCCTACAAGATAAAAACAAACTCAAAATTGAAAAAGACAAAATTAAATAAAAGACCTTTTTAGTTGTGCAGGATAGCCCATGCACCCAGATGCTCCTGCATCAAAGTTCCTTAAATTTGACTTTGAAATTTTAAAAAACAAACTTTAATATCTTAAAATCTAGACATTATATTGGCTTGAAACTTTACAAACATGTTTATTTGGTAGCTCCATAGATTTGGGAAAGTTTGAGACCCATCCATACTCAAATGTAAACTTAGTATAAATAGTAACATTTTGTAATTGCAGAGTTAAGAAGTTTTTTCATTAACATATACAATAATGAAGAAAGCATTTAAATATATGTAGGGTGCATCAAATTACTTTATATGTTATTAAGGAAATAATGATACAAAGGACCTATAATACTTGATTGAGATTTAGGGGTATTAGATTGGACATGAGATATTGACAAAAAGAGATATGCCAATGATTATAGTTTTTATTTGTTTGGTGGTGCAATTAGTTGGACGAGTAAGCTACAAAATGTGGTTGATTTATCTATGATAGAGGTATAATACACAACAATTACTCACACCTATAAGGAGGCCATCCAACTTTAGAAATTATTTTTAGATGTTGGACTATCACATACTAGTCTAGATTACATGTAATAGTCATATAATGTTGTCAACTTGGAAAATAAACTAACTTTTCACATATTAACTAAGAAAATGGATGTACAATAATTTTTTTATGAAATCATAAATGATGGGAGAGAGATGCTTGAAAATGTTGAAACCTGGGTGGATGTTATAAATGCTTCGATGAAGTCTGTGAGAATATAGAAGTTTAAATGATATGGAAAGTCTATGGTTCTCCCAAACTCTTGTTGTTATTATATGGTTTGATGGTGTTTCTATTTTTATCTTGCAAGGTATATGAAAAATGGTATAATCTTAGAAAAGTTTCATAAACCTTACATCTTGATGTTTGTATTATTTAATTACCATTTGTATTTATTTATTATAATTGCTCATATCAAAAAAATATCCCACATTGACTTGACAAATATTTCCATATGTAATTTAATGCATGACATTGTAAGATGCATAAAAAATTATGATATGATAATTCTATAACACATGTAAGAACATGTAAGAAGGGTGTCATCATTGGCATGTAGACAAACTTGTGGCATGTATTATAACACATCACAAAGCATCTTTAAATGGTGATATTAGAACCAAAATGGAGTTCACAACCTAGGGATTGGTTTATGATACAATTATGATAGCTTATGATAATGAAGAGAATTTGCTAAAAATAACTTAGTGACTCCTTTTGGATAGGGGCATTGGAATTTGGGCCCTTGCTTTGGGCAACATTTTTGTGTCATGTGATTGTCTCATAATTTTGGTAAACCACAAATGATTTGTATTTTATTCTCCTATTTATTTTATGAATGAGATGAAGGAAACATGGTTCTATTGCATGAGATCATTATGCTGCTAGAGTCAATCCAAATTTATAGGTTGGTGTTATCTCCTATGAGGGCTTGGGCCTAGAGATATAATATAACCATATTGATGTTGTTGGAGATATAGTTGGTTTGAGTTTTGGAGGCTAGTTTTTTTCCAATAGGATTTTCCCAAGATAAACATTATGTTATGTGGTGAGTGCTTGGATGCAAATTTCTTAAACATTTTGATCATATTTTCCATACATTTCTTTCCTCTTAGATATATGTAGGAAGTGTTTTGCTATCTTATCTTCTTTAAGTCTTGTGTGTCCAAATATTTTGTTAATTCACCTTTTCTTATGGATCTTGATATTTTTGTTAATCTACCTTGTCTTTTGGATATGTGATCAGGTGAAAATCCTTGTTCCTAAATGTGCAACAACAACAAGAATGCAAGAAAACAATGAAGAACACCTAACACCTCAGGATTGGGCAAAATGTTGAACTTAAACAAAGAAGATTGAATGAAACGATTATACCTTGTCAAGTTGTCCCTTGGTTGGCCCTTCGATCTTCGATGTTGTGTATGCTCCTTGGATGGAAAATGAGATGAAAATGCAAGATGGGATGCAAGATGAGCTTGAAAGTGTGATAATGGATTCAAGTGCTATGATGAAGGCAAATTGGCTAAGTATGGCTTCAAATGGAAAAATGGCAAGAGTTTGGTATCAAATGGATAAGGTCTATAAATGAGAGAAAAGAGGGGGTATTTATAGAGGTAATTGAATTCTCTAGAGAATTCAATGGTCAAGATTGAGCCACCATGGCCAAGATGAAGGGATATGGTGAGCTGAAGACTCACAAGCCCTCACATATTGACATGTGGAAGGTGAAGTGGCCAAGGATGTGATGTTGTGTAAGTGAGGTGGAAAATGACATGTGATGGGGAGGTACTTGTAAGTACCTTGATGTGACCTCTCAATGATCACATGGGGAAGGGGAAAGCTTTGGGAGAATAAAAGTGAATTTTAAATTCACAATGATTGGAAGAATCTAGTGGATAAGACAAGGTTCCCAAAAGGTGGGAACTTGCCACATGTGAGTGATGTGACAGGTCAAAGACTCTAGAAGAAATGTGAATTAAAAATTCACATGCGGAAGAGAGGAGTCTTGGGTGAATAAAAAGGAATTAAAAATTCCTTGGGGGATGGGGAGTGTTGACCAAGGTACCGACTAGGCTTAACTAATAAGTGATTAGAGGATAATTAGGGGTTAATGAGGATTAGAATCCAACTTTCAAAATTTGGAGGATGTGACACATCCTAATCAAGGATTAGGCATGTGCACATCCCTAATTAAGAGATTAGGAGATTGATTGAGATTAAGAAAAGGATGTGGCATGTGAGGAATTAAATAAATGTCATATTTATTTAATTCATTTGATGAAAGGGGGATTGAAGAGTAAGGTATTTAATTATTTAACTAGATACCTTAGGGATTAGAAGAACTTTAGAATGTATTAATTAAATAATGGTGAGATTACTTAATTAATGCAAATAAGAGGATGTTTAAACGAAAAGGGACAAATTTGGACAAATTAAAGTGTCCAAATTTGGATGTCTACATTTTTCCCCTCTTTGAGATGGTGTTACGAAGTAGCATCATTTCAAATAATATTAAAATATAGAACCCAAAAGAAGATAGTTAGATTGGAAAAGATTCCCCAGTCATTCAAAGGAGTGACTAAGAACGAATGATGGGGGTGAAGATGAAGATTAGGGATGAAGGATTCCGCCTCGAGAGGACATATGGGTCCAAGAGAACACGGGTGTGCTCTCGAAATGGATGAGACGATGAGAATGGAGATGAGGAAGATGATGCAAAGTGATGGGTAAGAAAGGATGAAAAGGTGGCATGAGATGGGGAAGCATAAATGGATACGAGGACAAAGGTGATGTTGCCCCAGTCAAGCTACAAGCCAAAGTGGGTTGATGATGGATGGAGTGTTGTCGTTGAGGGGATGATATATCCCAAGACAACACAAAAGGATAGGGAAGGATACATCCCAATGATGATGACAACGATGATGATTGGATCAAGGTTGGGGACAAGACCAAGGATGTGATGAGATGATTTGTGCTAGATTGAATGGATGAGGATTGGATTGGGATGTGAGATGGATGAAAGGAATAAAAATGATGGGGGACAAGATGCTTAGAATAACCAATCTATATTATTCTAAGAAGATTGAAGAAATGATGATAATAGATTGGATGGATAGGGGAGGGAAATTGATGGAGGAATGGATGGGGGGAATTTTGATAAATGAAAGGATGGGGGATACATGCACGATGATGGAATGGAAAATGAAATGCAATCCTAATGCAATTTTCCATCTTCAGATCACAGATTTTTGCTATAGCATAAGTCACAAAATGCCAGGGTATGAAGAACCAAGGCCTATTCGTGTCTAATGCATAAAATAAACACAACAGACAAGAAGGTTATTCCAACACCCCAAAGTCACAAAGACCTTGGTTGGGCTAGGCATTGGGATAATTGCAAGCACAAAAGGATGCCCCAGTGTAACACAAGACCGTGGGAGTCTTGGTGGGCACTACACGAGACAACCAAGAAGACAACAACAAAGCAAAAAGATCAAGATATGCCCCTATGTTTACCTGTCAAAGCACACCATGATATGATGGATCAAGGTGACCATGACAAGTGATGATAGGGAGCTCAAATGATAAACCAAATCCAAAAGCATCAAAAGAACATAATCAATTTCAAACGTCCTTTGCCATAGGATCAAGGAGATGGATAGGGTTCATGAGGTCTATTAGGAAGGATGCATCCTATTGAGACCAAAGATGGATACTAAACTAAAAGATCGATATGACATGGGATACTCAAAGCTGATTGAATCTGTTGATGCAAGTGGATCTTGTTTGTTAAGAACCAGCTAAATAAGGGCATAGCTTGATGACACGACACAAGAGAGACAAGACGCGAGACTGACACACCCTAAAGACCTAGGAGCTCGAGGGCCGATCAAAGATTAGCCTTGCCTACGTGAAATCACAGAGCCCTCATAGTTAGATAAAAGGTTGATGACTAACCATGGATAAAATTGGAAAGAGGACGATGGAGACCTCGATGGATGACAGGATGGACAAAGCTCCAAACAGACAAAAGTAGAAAGACTGATGATAAACGATAAAGGAGCCCCAGGGACAAATCAAATGATCGACCTTGCCTACGTGAAAGCACAGAGCCCTCGTAATTTGATAAAAGGCTGATGACTAGCCATGGATAAAAGCGGGAAGAGGACGATGGAGACCTCAATGATAGATGACAATGATAGGATGGAAAAAAGGATCCAAAATCCCAATGATAGATGATAAAGGAGCCCCAGGGGTGGATCAAATGATCGACCTTGCCTACGTGAAAGCGTAGGGGCAACGTAGTTCGACAAAAAATCGATGACAAATGACGAGTAAAGGATGATGAGATAACCCTAATAAGGGGATAAAATGATGGGACTTATATGATAAGATAAGATTGACCTAGTGGATTGGATAGGATGATGGTGATCGAACGAAGCTCAGGGATGGGATAGTTATCCAAATCATCAAAAGATGAATTGGGAGAATGATACAGTGGAGAGATGAATGATGAGAAGTGATAGGAGATTGGAAAGATGCGCAAAGGAAGCAAGAGTGATGAAAATGAGATAAATGACAATGGATTGCATGGGGAGTGGCCTATAGCTAGATACCAATGACAAGGGATTACAAGATGGGATGAGGATAGGGATGAACAAATAAGAAGAGAAAGATGGGTGGATAGGAAGAGTAGGATGAGGAGATGAAAGGGATGCTATGATGGATGAATAGAGGGATAAGGATGAGGAGATGGAAATAATTGCTATGATGGATAGGACGATAAGGATGGGGGGATGATAGGGATGTCATGATAGATCGATAGGAAGATAAAGATTGGGAGATGGAAGGGATTATTTGAATGGATAGGAAGATAATGGCGGGTAGATGGAAGAGATTGTTATGATGGATGATGTCTCCAAGGACTATGTCACAAAGGGAGATAAGTGCCCCTACTCTAAATATGTCATGTGTCATGAGGTAGGAGGGACGCAAGATGAGTGGATGGGAAGAGAAAGGAGATAACTAGAGGAGGATAGGATGAGTGACTAAGGAATATGATAGATTATGGATGAAGGGAATGTATACCAAGAGGTGTCCAAAGCATGCATAGATAGGTGCCCCTGTTTTGATCAAGATCACAAAAAGGATGAAGGGATGGGAGATAAATGGGATATGATGGTGGGATGTGGAAGATAGGTGGGATGGAATGGATGAATGAAGAGGACGTATAGTAGGAAGACGGGTGCATAGTTGGAAGCATAGCAAGAAGCATAGAGGATGGAGGGAATGCATATTAGGAAGCTGCCCCCAAGTGTGGAAAAGGACAGATGAGGATTTTCCCATGATGCATGTTTTCTAGGTTTTCATCATGGTACTTGTTAACTCTCAAAAATGCAGGTTTTAACTAAAAAAGGTTGCCAAGCTTTCACGACATTTCAGGGTAACAAAACAAGGTTTGAAACAATCAAACCTTCTACTCTTTAGATGTTGCAAGACTAAGGCGAGTGTACCTCTCTGAATAATGTAGACTTACTTGCAATCAATCCACTTACAACACTTGTTCACAATGGCACATGGGAGTGAACAGATGAAATTCAATTTGAAAACAATGACAATATTCTACTCTAAGTCCTAAATACTCAATTAAAAGTAACAGAATGGGTTTATAATGATAAGGTGCAAAGACTAGTGCCTTGTTGGGTATGCGGAGTCAAATGAGATCAAGATAAGCAACACTTTCTGGAGAAGACACAAATTATCTGGCATATGCTTTGTTTACAACTTGTATAAACATGCAACCATGTAACTACTAAGTTCTACTTCAATAATCCAAAATTATTTTCTCTTATTACTATGATCAATAAGAGGATTTAATCTTTGCTTGAAAGAACCAGTTGATTGATCACACAAATACAACAAATGTGTATCAATAAATCAAACATAAACTTGCTATGTTAATTTAAACAACCAGAAAAATCATTCATGGAGACAACTTAGCAGTATTTTTCATTTCAATTCAACAGATAATTGACACCAGAGAAATGCGCAACATCAACTAAACTCATAAATACCTCCATTGTAGAAATCATGCAATAATAGCCTCGGTCCGATAATTTTATTCTACTGTATCTATTTTGCAGTCAATCAAAAATGTCATGTTCGGTCCTTATTAACAACTACAACATGCTTATTTATACACCAGCATGAGAAAGATATCAAAATAAAATCTTATGTCGGGCCTCCACAAGATTCGGGCTCCAATCGAAGCTGGCAGGCAATGGTCTCCAAGCATTCAACATGTGGGCCTCAGCACCTAAAATTTTTTTTCATTAGTGAGCAGTTGGCAAGACATCCATATCATCCTGCCAAAGGCAATTCACTCACTTATCGTTTCGCTTGCATCCCTGTTTTAATCGCATTCGTCGTAGCTACCCGGGTCGGTAAGAGGTCACATAGATCATTTTAAGTTTCACTGAGAGCCTACATCCAACTTCATGTCGTCGTGACCAGACCATCGTTACGCCAAACACAAGAAGTATCGCCATAGCCCATTTCTCTCGAGGAGACCAAATACTGAAACACATAAGTCACAACGAGCCACTCCTGACTCCATTCAACTTTGCCAAGACCACAAGATTCTCTCACCAAAAGGACACCCAATGTGCTCGCCAAGACCCAAGCCTTTCGCCATGACCTCCTACCACAAACACATGCTTTGCCGATGTCCTATGTCACTGAGACAGATATAAAGTTCTGCCGAAAGTATATTCAAAGAGAAACTATGTGTAAGGTCGGCAAGACAGAAGGTCACTCGCCAAGACCTTACAACGATAGCCATATCTCCCACTGAGCCGCTCCATCCACTGTCGTTCGGTAAAACAAAATGAAATCGCCATGACATGATGCCGATACCCCAGACCTCTGTCGATATGCCCCATCCACAATTGCCAGTCGTCGTGACAATAAGAATGTCCCGCCGACCACCTGAAACAGAAGAATTTAGCGGAAAAAACATAGTGGGTCGGGGAGACAAATGGGGACCTATGCTGATACATTCCAAAGTGTAAAAAATGAAAACGTGGATGAAATCTATGGGGAAGAAGGGGCAGAATGTGGATAAAGCACCATGAAAATAGTGGAAATGTGGCTTAGGTAAATATCACATAGAGACTTAGTGGATACGAGGATATGAAAAATAATCGTCAGATTTTGATAGTTTCAACAGTGGCTCCATCTGGGGATGAATGATAGTAAGATCATTGCAAGGATCCAGAATCTTTAGGTGAGCAGACCAAACACAAAATGATGAGCCATTAAGTAGAAATGGAATGAATGGTAATGGAAATGAATGCGAAGTGGGAGTGAATGCAAAGTGGAAGTGAATGGAAAATGGGAGTGAAATGGAGGTGGATGAAAACTTAAAACTACTGTGCATGGAAAATAATTTTTAAGAGGATACACAAAAGTTGTCCATGCACTGGCAACCCTCAATCCTCTATGTAGCTCAAGAGAAGAAAAGTTTCAAGAATTTCCCATGAACAGGCAATTCCTGATCTTCACCAACCATGTTTTGTAGATAATATGAGTCTTCGCCCCTTTTTCCAACAACAACAAAAGGTCCCAGCCACAAAGCTTCGAATTTACCATGCTTGCCCTTCTCCTGGCACCTTGCATTCACATCACCACCAAATCATTTTCTTCAAATTTTCTATTCTTTGCCTCTTGTCAAATAGATACTTCATATGTGCTTGTAACTTCATGTTTTGATTTTGGGCCTCCTTACTTCATCAAGTTCAAATAGTTGCTCCATTCTATCTTCCATGGGTTCAAGAACTCAAATCTTCCCTCAGAAGATGAACCAGAGATCTGGGTAACAAATTCTCAGAGGCAGACCAGCCCTGTGTCTACACATCAATCTTAAATGGGAGGATTTTCCAATTGCCTTTTCACAAGGATTCACAAACCTTACCATACTGTTTTAACTTAAATCCTGCCTTCTTATTTTGTCCCAACATCCTCTTTATAATCTTCAAGAGACTCTTATTGCTGGACTCTGCTTGACCATTGGCTTGTGGATGATAAGGAGTTGCATAAGAAATGGTAATGCCATACCTATCAGAAAAGCTTTTGAATTCATCTGACCTGAAACACATCCCATTATCTGTGATTATCCTTAATGGTGTACCAAATCTGGTGATAATGTTGTCCATCAAGAAATTTGTTACAACTTTACTTGTAGCCTGCTTGGTTGGGATCACCACCACCCATTTTGTAAAATAATCAGTGGCAACTAATATCCACCTATGTCCTCCACTTGACTTCTCCTGTATCTCTCCAATGAAATCAATTCCCCATTGATGAAAAGGGGCATCAACCTGCAAAGGTCGAAGTGGCAAAGCACCCTGATACTTCAACCTTCTAGAAAACTTTTGGCAAGCCTCACATTTTCTCACATGTGTAAAGGAATCATTAAAAACCTTTGGCCAAAAATACCCAGCCCTGAGAATTTTGTGTGTTGTTGTCTTTGCTGAATAATGACCTCCACAAACTCCTTCATGCATTTCCTTTAAAACATGCTTAGCTTGTGACTCATCCAAACATAACAACAATATGCCATCCCCATTTTTCCAAAACAGATCTCCATCCATGAAATACACTTTGGATGCCCGCACTGTTCTCAATGCCACTCAACCCATCCGGACACTTCATTTAAGATAATGCATAACATCGATACAGAGCACCAATGCTCATGAATCAGTAAAATTCTTCAACACAGATCCTGATTTGCCTCTAATATTAGTTTTCATCATCTTGGCCAAGCTCATTCTTACCAACCAGTAGTAATCTATATTCCATGTCAGCCTCCTGAATTTGTTGATCCATCGACTTTTCTTTCCCCTTTGTGAATCATATTGTGTTAAAATGTCTTGACAACAAAGATGAGGGACAAAAATAAACTATTTTTGCCCAGAACAAGATATATATCCGAATAACTTTATAGCCTTACCAATGCAATGCTTGTTTCTCCATTATACATATATTTTAATTAGACCCTTTGTAATTAGATTTACTAAAGATACAAAAGTTGTTCATAAATCACTGGCTATTCTTTTGTAACATGATAGTAGTAATAGTATGCATTGAGGCAAATGAAAAAATCTGAAAAGGCTTTGTAAAATCTGGGGATTTAAGAACAGGAGCCTCTTTGATAGCCCTTTTGATAGATATAAAAGCATCCAAAGCTTCAGCAGTCCAATCCATTTTCTGTCCTTTCTTTAACATTTTTGACATGGGCTTGATGATCTCAACAAAATTAGAAACAAATCTTCTAACAAAATTAATTTGTCCAAAGAATGACTCCAGTAGAGCCTTGCTGGCTTGGGGAATAGGAATTTATCAATAGCTTCAACCTCCAGATTCATTCACCCCTTGAAACATGCCCCAAGAGCTTACCCTTGTATCTAAATGACATTTTCGATTAAGAATATCAGTATTCTGGAGTTGAAGAATACCTTTTCAATATAAGGCACATGATCTTCACCTCTTCAATAAGTACCAAGTCATCTTGATACACCAAGGATAAGATTAATCAAATCAGCAATGCTACATCTGATAAATTTTGGAAAGTCGCCTAACATTAGTGAGACCAAATGGCATTCTTATGTAGGTAGATGCCTTCATGAGTTGTGAATGTTGTTTTCAGCATTGTCGCATTCCTGGATTCTTTAACCTGATTAGATCCAAAAATCCATCCATCATGGACAACAAAATTACCAACCCACCCATGCATTTCCTATTTGGTAAAGGACACTATCTTTGAGATGCCACATTAAATTTCTTGAAATCCACACATAACTGATGTCACTTATTCTTTTTTCGGCAAGAACCAGATTTGAAACCATGGAATGTCCGATTGGTTTGATAATTCCTCCATCTCCTGGTCCTTTATCGCTCTTCTTGTATCTTAGGCTCCCAATTGACATCAGGTCTCATTTCATCTAAAAGGGCTATGTCATTTCAATGGTATTTCATGCTGAAATAAATCTTCCCTATATGCTTCTTCAGATCTCATATGACCAAGCAAAACATGTTTGCACTTTCTTAGCAACTTCATCAACATTCTTTTCCAATTGCAGTGTCAACTTTTTCCACGTATATTCTTCTTTGGAAAGCGCCTGTTAATCTCTTCAAAGATCTTTTAGTCAGATCGGTGTTTGGCTTCATTATATTCATCATTTCCATCATACACCCTTTCTAGTACCACTAATCCTTTAGGAAGCTTGTTTGTTTTGAGCTGTAAGATTTCCTTGCCAAACACAGTTTGTTTCCCATCTACTTCCTCAACAAAGGCATTGAAATCAATCTCCTAGGCTTCATACTGATCTATACAATTGAGGAATTTCAAAAGGTTTGTATCATCATTGAAAACTTGCCAGCTATAAACGTTATCAGGAACAACAGGCCTCATCTTGAAATCAATTTGTGACACCCTAGCCAATGTGATATCATCTCTTTTTAGTGCCACATTTGCTAAAAAATCAGCCATTATATTCTTCGACCTATCAATCCACTCAATTGAGAAAGCATCAAATAGTTCAATTGTGTCCCATGCAACATTCTTGTATTGCTTTAATCTTTTGTGCTTTGCTGTATACTTGGATTTAATTTGTGAAACAACCAACTCATAATCACCAAAAATAGTTAGCAATTTAATCTTGTGTTTCACAGGTATGTTCAAACCTATTAATAAAGCTTCATACTCTACCACATTATTTGTACATTCAAATGCCAACAAGAATGAATATTTAAAAGTAGTACCTTCAGGGGAAACAAAAACAATCCCAAAGCTTATTATCTTCTGCACCTTGTGCCCATCAGCATATGCCATTACAATTCTAGCATGCCTAATTGGACTCAGTTTGTTAATTTACTTGGTTCAATCTTAAAAACTCTCAAGATCATTATCACAAAACAATTAATCTCGACCCCATGGTACACATTCAACAAGCTTCATTCATTCTCGTCAGATAACTCTTCACATCTGACCATTCACCGAATAGTAGTGATAAGACAAATCAAACTAGACATTTCTCCAATCATGTTCATCGTTCTGACAAAAGCATACCAAATCATGAGGAGTGTCAATCATCAGATATCTATATTATAAGCCACCCTGTGGATAAGTAGCTAGTTTCATTTCAACATCTTTCTATAATACCAACCACCATGAACATGTCTCAGCATCCATTGCATAACATTTGCCTCCAATGATATCAACCCACATACCAAGTTGTTTCATAACTCCAACAGGCATTATGTTTATAGCAGCACCAGAATCTATCATCCAGTTCCTTAACAATTTGTTATTAACAAGCAACATAGTAAAAAGGGATCAACTTGAGGAGGAGTTGATAATATATCACTCAAGCAGACTTCAGTATTATTCATCTTCTCCAACCTATTGATTACTTTAACAATTATTTTATTTTCAGCATTCACATGTTCTCCATTCAAGTATCAATTGAATAGCAAGATTCCCACTTCTTTAATTTTCTATCATCTCAAGAGTGTAACAGACATTTTTACTTTGGGACAATGTTCTAGGAACGAAGAGGAACTCACCTTGCGCCTTTCTTTAATTCTTGGTGCTTTGTTTTCTTCTTTTTCTTTTTACTGACCTGTCGCATCCTGATTTTTATTATTTAATTCCTTTACTCTCCTTGGTCTCTGCTTCTATTCAATTCTATCATGTTGTTTGTTCTTCTAGCTTCTTTACAATTTCTATGTTATGCTGATCTTTTATAAAGATTCCCAGAACCCCATCTTGCTCATTTATTTTTTGTTTCTCAACTAGTATTGACTTGGCTTTCTCAACCTAAAGAAGGATCCTTTCTATTTCATCCCTCAAGTAGTCTCCCTCATTACTGTATCGAGTGTGTGTCAGAACAAGATGTACTGTAATCTCATCTAATCATAAAAAACATGTTGCCCAAATACAGGACATTATACTTCCCATTGGAGATCAGATTCATAACCCCTATCCTTAAAAGATTAATCTCTTTTCTTCAACATAGGTGAAAATATTTGAAGTCGGATACACCTTGTGATCTTCTCCTCAATATTCTCCCAAATCACCTCTCATGCATCCTTTGAGCTACAACACAATAGTCTCGAGAATGTATCGACACAAACTCAATAAAAAGTAATTATTACCACCATAAGTCCCTTTCTGCTCAATGGATCCTATTTCGGGCATAGTCGCCATAGGTTTCCTATCTTTCCAATCTATATTGTAGGTTACATCATGTAGCCTCACTTTCATTTCAGGAACTCGTCCTATTGGATAATTATTTTGTTGAGGAGGCCCTGAGTTGTCTTTTATTAGTTATAACAAATAAATTTTCCTATTATTTTCAATTGTCAATGAAATTTTCTGTGCTTCAACCAAATCTCTTGGAGATCTACATCTCAGTTCATACCCTATCTTAGGATCAAATGCATTTAAATAGATACTCAATGCAATAGAATCTGGCAACCTTGATCTAGGAGGAACTTTAGTATGCAACTTGTTGAATTTTTTGTTGAAATCATAAATTGAATCATTCTTATTTTTTTGAATTCTCATTAATTCATGAAGCGCTGCATTTGGAGCATTTTGATTCTCATATTACTCTAAGAGTTTGTCCTTAAATGCTTGGAGAGAATTAATTGAGAATGCTGGCAGGCTATTGAACCAATCCCTGGCATCTTCAAGAAGTGACATCATGAACAACTTCATATGTAAATCTTCATAAGGCATATCTATGTCCTAAATGAAAATATTAAAACTCCTTAAATGTTCTTTAGCTGTGATTGCATTACTTCCTATAAATTTGGGCACCATATTCTTCCAACTGCCATCCATAGGGTAAGGATACAACTAAAAACCAGCTAAATCAAACTGTCTAATCACGGTTGCTTGCTAGTGAGGGGGAGGGATAGGCGAATGCTGATACTAAGGCATGTGATTATTGTATTGTGCATTATAATGTGGAATATAATTCTGACCAGGAGGTGGATACATACCTGTATGTTGTGTAGGAATGTGAGGTGGACGACTTGGTTGCTTGTGGTGGTTTCCTATTTGATTGTGAGGAGCATTTTGTTGATTGGAAGGCCCCGCACCATGATCACCCTGCTTGTGAGGTGGAATATACTTTGGGCCACCAGTTGTTTGATCAGCAATCTGGGCTTTCTGCAATTTAGCCTCTAGTTCCTTTATTTTCTTCTCTTTCAGTTCCAACAGTGCTTTTGCTTCATCAGAAATTGAGAGCTCATGGTTTCCTTTAGGAGTTTCGTGATTACCTTCCATCCTCTGATTGTATTCATGTTGAATTCTAATTTGTTTAGCCCTTTGTTCAGCTCTAAACTCAGCCCGTTTCTAAGCTTCAAACTCAACCATCTGCTAAGAATCAAGAGAAGAGAAAGGATTTATTTGATCTTCAGGGGTACAAAGTTCTGCACTTGAATCATCTCTCCATGTATCATAGCTATTATATGTTTCACAATATGCTCTTGGTGCTTTACTTTTGTTTGTTATGCACATGTCCTCACCTTTTTCTTTTCCCTTATCAACTCTATCATCTTTATGTGTCCACTTACTACCACCAGTAGGAGCTCCAGTATGACCTCCCTTGTACTAAGATCTTCCATTCATGATGAACAACTGCAAAAAATTTTGTCAGAGTCGCCACTCACTTTTATCAAAAAGTGAGAAAAATATCTGATATTTCTAGTTCCCAGCGGAGTCTATGTTAGATTTCTGACTCTATGATTAAGGCCTTGATTCTGATTGTTCCCCAGTAGAGTCACCAATTTGTTAGCTCTCAAAAACACAGGTTTTAACTATAAAAGGTTGCCAAGCTTTCACGGTGTTTCAGGGTAACAGAACAAGGTTTGAAACAATCAAACCTTCTACTCTTTAGATGCTGCAAGACCAAGGCGGGTGTACCTCTCTGAATAATGCAGACTTAACTTGTAATCAATCCACTTACAACACTTGTTCACAATGGCACATGGGAGTGAACAGATGAAATTCAATTTGAAAATAGTGACAATATTCTACTCTAAGTCCTAAATACTCAATTAAAAGTAACATAATGAGTTTATAATGATGAGGTGCAGAGACTAGTGCCTTGTTGGGTATGTGGAGTCAAATGAGATCAAGATAAGCAACACTTTCTGGAGAAGACACAAATTATCTGGCATATGCTTTGTGTACAACTTGTATAAACATGCAACCATGTAACTACTAAGTTCTACTTCAATAATCCAAAATGAGTTTCTCTTATTACTATGATCAATAAGAGGATTTAATCTTTGCTTGAAAGAACCAGCTGGATTGATCACACAAATACAACAAATGTGTATTGATAAATCAAACCATAAACTTGTTATGTTAATTTAAACAACTAGAAAATCATTCATGGAGACACAAACTTAGCAGTATTTTTATTTCTAATTCAGTCAGAGCAATTGATACCAGAAATGCAAGAACATCAACTCAATCATAAATACCTCCATTGTGAAATCATGCAATAATAGCCTTGGTCTAATAATTTTATTCTACCAGACCTATTTTGGTAATCAATCAAAAATCTCATGTTCGGTCCTTATTAACAACCACAACATGCTTATTTTATACACCAACATGAGAAAGATATCAAAATAAAATATTATGTCGGCCCTCCACAAGATTCAAGGCTCCAATCGAATGGCAGTAAATCTTAGTCTCCAAGCAACATTATGTCGGCTCAACATTCTGAAATCTATTTTCATCAAGGAGGCCATGCAGACATCCATATCGTCTCACTGGCACCACTCCTGCTTATCATTCCACATTTGCATCCCCATGACCGTGATTCGTCGAGCTACCCGGGCCAGGCAGAGGTCACATAGATCATTTTAAGTTTCAATCAAGATCTACATCCAACTTCATGTCAGTCAGACCAGACCATCGTTGTTTTAACACATCAAGTATCGCTTATAGCCCATTGCTCCTGAGACCAAATACCCAAACACATAAGTCACAATGAGCCACTCCTGACTCCATTCAACTTCGCCAAGACCGCAAGATTCTCTCACCGAAAGGACACCCAACGTGCTCGCCAAGACCCAAGCCTTTCACCATGACCTCCTGCCGCAAACACATGCCTTTGTCGATGTCCTATGTTGCCGAGACAAATATAAAGTTCAGCCGAAAGTATATTCAAAGAGAAACTATGTGTAAGGTCGGCGAGATTGAAGGTCACTCGCCAAGACCTTACAACGATAGCCATATCTCCCACCGAGCCGCTCCATCCACTGTCGGTCAGTAAAACAAAATGAAATCGCCAAGACATGATGCTGATAACCCAGACCTCTACCGATATGCCCCATCCACAGTCGCCAGTCATCGTGACAATAAGAATGTCCCGCCGACCACCTGAAACAGAAGAATTTAGCAGAAAAAACATAGTGGGTCGGGGAGACAAATGGGGACCTATGTCGATACATTCCAAAGTGTAAAAAATGCAAACGTGGATGAAATCTATGGGGCAGAAGGGGCAAAATGTGGATAAAGCACCATGAAAATAGTGGAAATGTGGCTTAGGTAAATATCACATAGAGACTCAGGGGATACAAGGATATGAAAAATAATTGTCAGATTTTGATAGTTTCAACAGTACTTATCCAAGGCGCTTGTTTGCCAAGTTTTCACCATTGGACGAATTATTTCTCTTTACTTTTTTTTTGAATTTTCTTGACTTTTTCGACAGAATGCGGATGGAGATGGATAAGGATAGGGAGGTGGATGGGTGGATGGGTGGATGTGGAAGACATGCAATAAAGAGATGTATGAAGGACTCGAGGATCAAATTCCATACGAAGGATTAAGAGCCCATGTTCGAAGCGACTGGTGGATGTTGGTACAACCTTATTAGGATAAATGGATTATGCAAGAGGATGAATTAGAGGGATTTGATGGGGAAGATATGTGGGATAATAGATGGGATTATGGAAAGGGTATGGATGGAATGACAGGGTGGGTGTGTGATGGGGGGATGTTTTCAGGACCAACATTGGCATATATGGTGGTGGAGGTGAAATGATAGGAGGATTAATGGATGGATGATGTGGGGATAATGGAGGAGATGGGATAGTGAATTGTGGGACATAAGGACCCAAAACAGATTTAGGAGATGAAAGGGGTGTATGATTAGCAACTTTGGATGTTGTTATAGATTTTTCATTTGAAGGCATTGCATTTTTCTTCTTTGGGATCCACATGGTTTTGATCTTTGCTTTGGTGGGCCTTTGTGGTCGATGGGTATGATTTTGATTTTGTATTTGATTTTTATTTTCTTCAACATGTCGTTTCAAGGGGACATGAGGAGCTTTAGATTTATGTGGATATTTAGATTTATGCATTTTTATTTTAGCATCCAAAGTTCTTTTAGTAGCAATGGGATGGGTGTGGGGAGATGGATGATGTGGAGCAATGGAGGTAGGATTATGGGGATTATGTGTAGATGGAGGATGTGTAGGTATATGCCTTTGTTGATCCTGATTATGGGACATGCGAGTGAGATGTTTATGATGGATGACATGGATAGGTGATGAATGGATGAAACGATGAATAGGACGAGATGGAGGTGATTTTGGGATATAAGTTCCCAAAATAGACGTAGTGGGTGGAGGGACATAAGGACCCGATATGGATGGAGTAGATGAAGGATGGGAGATGGTGGATGGGGGGATGTAAAGATCCAAAATGGATGGAGCAGATGAAGGAGGAATATGGACGGTTGTTTTGAGGTGATACGATGGAGGAGGAGGGATGGCAGCATATAATCTGGTGGAGAGATGGGAAGAGCCTATATTTATTTTGGAAGAGGCTCGTTGAGGACGTCTAGAGGTTGTACCAACATCTTTAGATTTTGATTCTTGAGAAATATGTCCAAGACTTTGCATACATATTTGTTCTTTGACCTAGATGGGCTTTAAAATACCTTGCTCATGAAGGCCTAAACCTTTTCCTTGATAGTTCATGTTCTTAAGCATTTGATCCATGATAGGATTTGTATTATTCTGGGATAATGATGCAAGTCCATTATTATGTGGAGGATGATGGGTGGTATATATTCTTTGTTTTTCTTCTGCAAGGAGACCACCATGGAAGAATGTGAGGGTACCAAGGGGGTACAAAAGTGGTGAGGGCATAGTAGGTTTAGGCGACGATGGAGGATCATGATATGATAGGATAGCAACATCTGGATGGGTGGTATTAGGAGAGGGATTAGGTGATATGATAGGATCCAAATTTGTGGCAGCGGGCGATAAGGGATCATGCAATGGAGTGATCGGATCTTGAGTATCAAAGGGATCATGGGATGGAATGGATGGGGGATTATGATCTTGAGAGGGACTAGATGGGACGATAGGATCTTTATGTAGAGATGGGGATATGGGGATATGCTTTGGATCAAGCTCTTGGCATGGCTCATTTTGTGTGGATGGTAGGATGACAGAGTGTTGGAGGGACTCTTCAAGTGGGGAAGATGGAGGGATGGAGGATTCAAGAAATTCATGGGAATGGATTTCAGTGATACTAGAAGTGGGAGGAGTGGATTGGATTTGGCGACGCATATGGTTGGAGGACTAGTGTAGGAGATCGGGGTCAATGATTCAGAGGATGATGGTTTCCGGACGGTTTAAGTGGTGCTAGGTGCAGGTATATCAATGATACGCTGTAATAGGTCTCACCAGTTAATCATGATGATGGATTGGGATGAAATGGTTCCATCTAATTTCCAGATGTGGAGGGAATGTTCTTTGTCATGAGTCCTTGGAGAACTTCGAGTGAGAAATTTTCATGCTCGAGGCTGAGATGGCAAGGTAGGAGTGGATGAAGGATTAGGGATTGGTGAAGGATTATATTGAGGAATGGGATTGGATGGAAGACTAGGAGTAGATGGGAGACTAGGAGTAGATGGAGGATTAGGGTTGGAAGTAGGACTATAAGTAGATGGGGGATTAAGATATTAGGGTATTGGAATGGTGACTAGATCACAAGGATATTGGACGGTGGATTAGACGGGAAGATTGAGATGATGGATTGAGATGGGGAGACGCGGATGACAAATTAGGATAAGAATATGTGGATGTTGGATTAGGATAGTTGATGGGGATATGTGGATTAAGATAAAAGGTGTGGATGTTGGATTAGGAAGGAGCGCATCAGTGGAGGAGGATTATGATATAGTATGGATGAGATTGTGATAGGAATACCGGGATGGAAAATTAGGATAAGAGGATGTGGGTTGGATAAAGATGACAGATGAAGGATATGACAACATAGATGGAAGGTACTGGATATCCCTTGTCAAAGGTAGCATAAGGAGCATGATTAGGCATGGATGAAGACATAACGGGATAGCTTGAACGGGTAATTAGATTATGGAAAGAGGTTGGGGAAATCTTACTAGAAATGATAGCATCAAGGGGGTCTATGTCATATTCTTCTTGATCGACAAGACTTTCGTTATCGCCGTCGATGTAATTAGGGTTTCCCTTGATTACTATTGATGGAGGATAAGGATTCATGATGATTAAAAGATAAATAGGATGGATCAAATATTTTGGATGGAAACAGACTAAAGCTCAAATCAGGATTTAGGTCAAGCTCAGATCGAGATTGGACTAAAGCTCAGATTAGGATGATTTGATGATGCGATGGGATTGATTTTGAAGATCGGATTTGATTATCAAAGGATGACTATGACACTGAATCTACTTCGAGATGGAAGTAGATTGATTGGGTCGAAGGTGATTGGATAGGGATGTGATTGGATTAGGTTGGATAAGATCGATCGATGAGATGATTGATAAGATCAAATAATGGGTCAGATAGGATGATGGAAGGGATTCTAAACCAAGTTCAGAGATTACCCTAGGTGACTTAGGATACTGATTGATCGGATTAAAAGGATAAATGAATGATTGTGACACCGAATCCACCTTGAGATTAAAACTAGATTGATTGGGCCGACAATGATGATTAACTTAGGACGGATGACAATCCTAAGTGGATGTTGATAATGACGATTAATTCAGACACTTAGGTCAATTCAGATAATAACCTGAAATGATGTTTAGGGGATTTGGATGGGGAAAACGATGATCTGGTTGGGGAAACGAATGATAGAAATGGATGAACGACTGCTTGGAACGAGAGAAGGAGGTTTGGAATAGATGAAAGATTACTCGGAACAAGTAAACAAATGATCGATAGGGATGAACGACTACTCGAAACGAGTAAATGACTGCCAAGAATGGATGAACGACTCTTAGAACGAGGATATGGAAGCTCAAAATGGATGGATGAGTGCTCATAACAGATGAACGACTCTCAAAATGAGGGGACGAAGATTCGAAACAGATGAATGAGTACTCAAAATGAGTGAACAAGTGCTCGAAACGGATGAACCGAGAGCTCGAGATGATAGAAGATGGTTCAAAATGGATGAATGTTTACTCGGAATGAGTAAACGAATGATCAAAAAGGGTGAACGAGAGTTTGAAATGAGGAGAACAAATGTTCAGAATGGATGAATGAAAGCTTGAAACGAGTAAACGATTGATCGAAATGGATGAACGAATGTGCAGAGTAGGAGACTGAATCTTGGAACGAGGAGACAAATTAGGATGATTGGATGATGCAATGGGATTTATTTTGATGATCAGATTTGATTACCAAAGGATGATCTCAACACCGAATCTGCTTCGAGATGGAAGTAAATTGATTGGGTCAAAAATGATTGGATAGGGATGTGGTTGGATTATATTAGATAAGATCGATTAATGAAATGATTAATAGGATAAAATGACGGATTGGATAGGGTGATGAGAGGGATTATAAACCCCATTCAGAGGTTACCCTAGGTGAGTTAGGATGTTGATTGATCGGATTAAAAGATAGATAAATGATTGCGGCACAAAATCCACTTTGAGGTTGAAAGTGGATTGATTAGGCTGACGATGATGACTAACTTAGGATAGATGAAAATCCTAAGAAGCTATGGATGATGATGATCAGATTCAGATACCTAGATCAATTTGGGTAACCACTTCAAACAAAATTCAGAGGATTTGGATGGGGAAAGTGATGATGGATACTTAACCTAGAGATGCTCTCTATGTGATTCAGATGACAGATGAATGATCTTGCGAGAATGTTGATGGAACAAAGCTCATATTGGGATTGGATTAGAGGACATGATAGGATTGATTCTAAACCAAGTTCGGGGGTTTTAACTAGATGACGCAAGGTGTTGACAATCAAATTTTTACTAGATTTGGCAGTTTTCAAAAATTATCAAATTTTGCCATTTTAGGAAACTTCACAGAGGTACCTTTGAGAGTTCATTTTTTTTCCAAAAAAATACCCAAAACTAAGATAGGATGAATTTCTAATTAACATCCCAAATTTGAGACATGCATTCTGAGTTATTAACGAAACGATTTTTCAAAAACTAAAAAACACTAAATTGCGATTTTGAGGGTCAAGATGAAAGTTTGGAGCCCTAAAAATGTGTCAAAAATGGGGTCTAATTGAGAATCCACATGCCACCTCGTATAGCAACCACCTGTGAAATTTCAGCCCAATCAGACACCCAAGTCAAAAGTTATGGCCTCCAAAAGTTTCGACATAAAAATCAAAACCCTCAAAACAAAGTCTAAATGAGTGGGATGGATGGTTTGATGATATATATGGACTCTAATGATGTTCTAAGTAGCGCCCATGTGGTTTGGTCGATGAAACAATGACTTACGGAAAAGTGTTGATGACGGGCAAATGGGTGCTCGAAATGACTGAACGGAGGGTGAAAAATGTTGTTTTTGGGCGGATTCGCCCCTCTATTTTGGGTAGGTCCGCCCCTTGGCAAGGGCAGGTCTGCCTATTCAGTGAAAAATAGACAAAAATAACTGTTTGGGGCAGGTCCTCCCAATTGAAAGGGGTAGGTCCGCCTATCCAAAGTCAGGTCCGCCCATCCAAGGCAGGTTGCCTATTCTATGAAAACATGCAAAAACAATTGTTTGGAAAAGGTAAACGGGTGCACAAAATGAGGAAATGGATGTTTGGATGAAGAGGATGAATGTTTGGGACAGGGAATGGATGTACGAATGTTCAAAATGAGGAAATGAGTGATCAAAATGATGAAACAGGTGCTCAGAACGATGAAACGGGTGCTCAGAATGATGAAACGGGTGATAAAACTGACTGTTCAAGGGATAGGTACGCCTGTCTAAGGGAAGGTTCGCCCTTCCAAGAGTAGGTTCACCCCTATTAAGGCAGGTACACCTGTTTGACAAAAAGTTGGGAAAATCTGACAAAAATAGGCTGAAAAGGGACCAAGATAGAGGGCAAGTTCACCCCTGGTAGGGCAGGTCTGCCCCTGTGCAAGGGAAATTCCACCCCTCTGCACAAATCTAAACTTTATTTTTGCAAAAAAAACTATGGAAAAGGACCCAAGACACAGCGAACAACAATTAGAGGATAAGGTTGACTTGACTGAACAAAAAAACACTGGTTTTGCACAAAGAAAGCAATTCAAACAAGACGATCCTAAGATTAGTAGAATGGGTATGGCCAACAAAGTCCTCTATCTAAGATAAACATGGTGGCTAGGGAGTCCTCGATATATACCTGGTATGTGAGGCCCAAACTGTGAACACCAGCCTGTCACAAGCGTGAGTCGGGAACCTTAGCGAGATACTAAAGGCTCGGACCAACTCTTCACGTCATCCCGACACTTCACCAATAACAACGTGGCTGGATTGGGGTACAGCTTTTGCCTCCCCCCTTTGTATACCCCGTCGGTATGCATGGTTGGGATTGTCCCTTGGGGTGATGAAATCCCCAAGCAGGTCCCCTAAGAAAAAACAAAAATGGATGACTCAAAGGACTTGGTAGGCTACGATTTCTCATCACCTAGGATCGCCAAATGGCACAAGGGGATTGGATATGTCAATAGCCTACCACAAGCATGACACACAAAGTAAATTTGACCCCTCCTAGTTAAGCTATGTGCCTAAACTAATGAAAAATGATAACAAAAAGCTAATAAATGCTTTAAAAACGGATGGCCCTGCAAGAAATTTGTTAGAAATTTGTTTTTCATTTTCCACCAAATGCTAATCAAATCCTTGCACAGACACAAATAGTCCACGTTAAGGGGTCAAAAATACTCAAAACAACAAAAAACGATGCTTAAAATGTAGTTTTTACCTTCTGGAAAATGTTGTTTTGGGTGGGTCTGCCCCTCTATTTGGGTAGGTCCACCCCTGGGTGGGCAGGTCCGCCCCTAGGTAGGCAGGTCCGCCCCTTGGCAAGGGCAGGTCCATCCCTCTGCTAAAAGTTGGAAAACCTGTTGTTTCTGGGCTCTATGGAGGGTAGGTCCGCCTTTGGGTGAGAAGGTCGGCCCCTGGGTGGGCAGGTCCGCCCCTAGGTGGGCAGGTTCGCCCCTCTATGGGTAGGTTTTCCTATCTACGAGGGTGGGTCCACCTCTCTACAACCCGAACCTACAGACAGTGAAACAAAAGAAAACTTGAGAGCAAAAGACTCGTTTGTGGGTCCCACCGGGCATGCTAGAAATGTGATCAAGTGAAAATCCTTGTTCTTAAACATGCAATAACAACAAGAATGCAAGAAACAATGAAGAACACCTAACACTTCAAGATTGGGCAAAACGTTGAACTTGAACAAAGAATATTGAATGAAACAATTATACCTTGTCAAGTTGTCCCTTGGTTGGCCCTTCAATCTTCGATGTTGTGTATGCTCCTTGGATGGAAAATGAGATGAAAATGCAAGATGGGATGCAAGATGAGCTTGAAAGTGTGATAATGGATTCAAGTGCTATGATGAAGGTAAATTGGCTAAGTATGGCTTCAAATGGCAAAATGGAAAGAGTTTGGTATCAAATGCATAAGGTCCCTAAATGAGAGAAAAGAGGGGGTATTTATAGAGGTAATGGTCAAAATTGAGCCACCATGGCCAAGATGAAGGGATATGGTGAGTTGAGGACTCACAAGCCCTCACATCTTAACATGTGGAAGGTGAAGTGGCCAAGGATGTGATGATGTGTAAGTGAGGTGGAAAATGACATGTGATGGGGAGGTACTTGTCAGTACCTTGATGTGACCTCTCAATGATCACATAGGGAAGGGGAAAGCTTTGGGAGAATAAAAGTGAATTCTAAATTCACAATGATTGGAAGAATCTAGTGGATAAGACAAGGTTCCCAAAAGGTGGGAACTTGCCACATGTGAGTGATGTGATAGGTCAAAGATTCTAGAAGACTTGCATGGGAAAGAGGAAAACCTTAGAAGGATAAATTTGAATTAAAAATTCACACGGGGAAGAGAGGAGTCTTGGGTGAATAAAAAGGAATTAAAAATTCCTTGGGGGATGGGGGTGTTGACCAAGGTACTGATTAGGCTTAACTAATAAGTGATTAGAGGATAATTAGGGGTTAATGAGGATTAGAAGCGAACTTCCAAAAGTTGGAAGATGTGACACATTCTAATCAAGGATTAGGCATGTGCACATCCCTAATGAAGAGATTAGGAGATTGATTGAGATTAAGAAAAGGATGTGGCATGTGAGGAATTAAATAAATGTCATATTTATTTAATTCATTTGATAAAAGGGGGGATTGAAGAGTAAGGTATTTAATTATTTAACTAGATACCTTAGGGATTAGAAGAACTTTAGAAGGTATTAATTAAATAATAGCGATATTACTTAATTGATGCAAATAAGAGGATGTTTAGACGAAAAAGGAAAAATTTGGACAAATGAAAGTGTCCAAATTTGGATGTCTACAGGATCAACTATTGGATACTTAGAGGATGCCTTTATATGCCCTATTAAAAATAAAATAGTTCAATATATATTGAACTTATGTTGTTAAGCATAGTATTCTTTAATATGCATCTATTCTTGGAACAACAACATATGAAGCATTATTATGTTGCTCTATCTCAACCATACATAGGTCCCTTTTCTATATATTTTTTCCCATAACAATTTCCAATTTTGTATCTTATTATTTTACTAGTAAATACTTCTTTCTATTTTATTAGAAAAAAATATAAATAAAAAATACTTTTGCAAGTAGGTTATATTCAAAATAACACCTTTGTTTTATCTGCATAAAGTTATTTCTTCCAAAGATATGTAATAGATTATGATGGTGGATATTTCTCCTATGAATAATTCATTCCTTTCTATTTTTCTTCTTTGATGATGATTACTCCATGACTTGTTTCTAGTATTTGTTTGCAATCAACTCTAGTGAATATTGATTAATACTTTATTATTTTTTGTTATCTCCTATATATCTTATTTTGGATTTGGAAGACCATGCACATGCACCTCTTTATATATCTCCTCCTAAGGCAAGATAGTTTGATGCAAATGAACCTTCTTCAAGCTTTTGTGCATGTTTATATTCATTAGTTCGTAACTATTTGGTACAATCTATAATCTTTACAATGGAGCAACATTGCTTGTTTTGGAGGGCCTTCCAAGTCCTCTCTTTTTTAGGGGAATTCTATCCTCTCTCTCTCCCTCTCTCTTGGGGGGTTCTATTATTGTAAATGGGTACTTGATTAGGCATTGTTGTTGGGACCCATATTTAAGGAATTTTCTCATTTATTTTTTTATTTTCTCTCCATGAGTTATGCTTAAGTGGTGATAGAATGCTCACATTAGATTAGGTATTCACATCATTTAACTAGACTATTCTATTATTTACTTAAGATTACTTGGGTAGTTCATGTCATTCAATCATGTGCCCATGTGTTGTACACTTGATTGACACTTAGCTAGTTGAGGTTCAGTTATCTCTATCTATCATGCTAGTTCAACTTTAGTTAGCTTCCACCTATTGAGCTAGATCAAACTTAGTTAAATTCCACCTATTATCCTAGTTCATAGTTAGTTAACTACCACCTATCATGCATTGATTAGCTTCACAATTTCTCTATATATGAGCTTAGGCTCATTTATACCATGCAAGAATTCGATTTCATTTTGAACTATTCAATTAATCAATTGATCAAAATGCCAATCTAATATTTCTTAGTTATTTTACCTTGCTCCTTATTTTCTTGTGCATATAATTGAGTGGAATGTTATGTTGGTTCAATGATTTCTAGGACAATGTGTTAGATTAATCATGCATTAACTAATTTTATTAATTATTAGTCTAATTTATTCTCATGCACTTAAGCTAAACTTATGAGTTATTTTCTATGTTAACTAGAGCTATTATTAGATCATTTTGTCTCATTGCATGAGATGTTGACACTTGTCATGATCTAATCCCTTTATCATTTAGGGTTGCTCCTATATAGCACTCAACCCTCGTTGTATTTCTCTTCTCTTGAACTCTTGAATTTTGTAGCTTTTTCTAATTGAGGAATATTGCATATTATTATTTAGCTTTTTCTTGTTGAGGAATATTACATATCTTTGTTTGTAGCTTTGATACCATGTTAGAATTGTGAAAAACACGAGCCACGGGAACAAACAAAGAACAAAGACACCTTCACGCAAGAGAGTTGTAAACAATAATATGCAATATTCCTCAACAATAAAAAGCTACAAAATTCAAGAGTTCAAGAGGAGAAAATCTCAAGAGCAGAAGTATTATAAGGCATTCAAAAGACATTTTTCTAGATTTCTCTCCAAGTACATTTTTATTCAATTTTTTATGTTTTCATATTCTAGTGAATTACTTGGATGTCTTATCTCCTGAACTTATTTTGTTTGTGTGGGATGACTCATTTTTGGCTGTTCTATATGTATTTCCAGTATTTTGTCCTATTTGGGCATTGTATACATATTTTTCATGCACATTCTCTTTTGTAGATGCACTGAGATAAAGTGTCATTCTGGTGTATACTTTTTGGGGATTTAGCACATCTTGTTGTGTCTTTTGTACTCGCACTATGATAAAAAGTGCCATGGTGGGGTTGATGTTTGCCTTTTGTTTGTCATCACACCTTTTTCAAGTGAGTGTCCCTTCCACGACAACAGTGAATGCCAATGACTCTTGCCTCATGCGTGTGTGCCTTAGTTTGTACACCCTTTTATCTGCAAGTTGTTTCTCCTACATGCACTTCTTGGTTTCACATAGTTTTAATGTACCTATCTTGGCTCTCCCTTTTTCTGCGTTATGGGATGGTTTCTATTGTTGGTGCTAATGCTTCATTGGTTTCATTTTTTGGAGTGATCTATGTATCTATTTCTTGTTCCTATGTACTAGTTGGATGCAATGTACATCAACAACTGGTTACCCATGCATTTCGGTGAGATGGAGCATTTACCATATGGACACTCTTGCATTCATGTTTTTGGAGGTTATTCATTTCAGCACTATATTAGTCATCATTCGACAATAGTCTACAACTTCTTCATGCCTCATCGATGTTCTACATGTTCATCTTTTTTTTGGGACATTATTTTGGTTGGAGGCTTCTTAGTCCTTCACCTTGATTTGGAGGCTTTTTTCAGTCCTTCATTTTCCTTTCTCTCTTTTGGAGAGGAGTTTTTCCCATGTGGTTTTCTCCTTTTCTCTAGTTGTGAGAGATTCTTTTGTTTGTACATGGGTACCTCACCAGGCCTTGTTTGTTGGGACCCATCATGCATTCTCTTTTTAGGGGTTTTAGCTACTCCCTAAGTTCATCTCAAGGGAGGATGTTAGAGTAACCATGCATTAGCTAATCTTTAATTAATTATTAGTCTAATTTATTCTCATGCACTTAAGCTAAACTTAGGAGTGATTTTCTATGTTAACTAGAGAGCTATTATTAGATCATTTTGTCTCATTGCATGAGATGTTGACACTAGTCATGCTCTAATCCCTTTATTATTTAGGGTTGCTCCTATATAGAACTCAATCCTCGTTATATTATCTCTCTTGATCTCTTAATATTTTCTCTTCTCTTGAACTCTTGAATTTTGTAGCTTTTTCTTGTTGAGGAATATTGTATATTATTGTTTGTAGCTCTCTTGCATGGAAGGTGTCTTTTTTTGTTGTTTGTTCTCATGGCTTGTGTTTTTCATAATTATAACACAATACAATATTTTTATTATTTTTACATGAATCATAAATTATAATTCTATATTACATAAGGTTAAATCTAAATGTAGATGGTGAATTTGTGATCATGGACTTGACCTAGATCCATTGATTTGATCCCAAGTAGAGCACAAAACCAACACATGTTCCAAGGGATTTCATTGATAAGGAGATCACATTTTCTAGAGTAAAAGTGGTCAAGGTTCATAATATTCTTTAAAGGAAGTCATTCTTAGATCATAGAACAAATTACATGTATTTTTTATTCTTTTTACATCTTATTAAATTGTAATATCTAAAAATCAAGTATCCATAAACTTGTCATTAATTAATCTACATTATTTTATGCTTGCATGTTTACATTTTATTAGATTAACTTGAATTAAGCTCAAGGAAAGTTTTAATTTTTTTCCTTTATAATTATATGGGCTAATTGTTAACCAATGTCATGTAAATAACATTTTATGTTGTTTCCATATTTGTATTCCTACCTATTACTCTACACTCGTAAATAATGAGAGAGAGAGAAAAGAAAAATATGGCTTTTGAACCCCATGCATGAAGGACTTTATGGTATGGGATTATCTAGATCCATCAAATTAAAATTATTTCAACACATTTAAAATTCAATAGGAGATAGAGTGTCAATATAAAAAACTTTCATAAATATAATTTTCTTAATTCAAATTTGATAGGCATCTATATGTCAATTTTTTTTTTATATATTGAAACAATGTAGAAAATTACATATTAAAAAATAAATGGGCAACCAATAGGTTGTCATACGAGTAAACACAAATGGACACCATCTAAACTAATCCATGACAACTAGGGTAATCCCCACACATCACAATACATAGCCTTAAATTCTGAATTTAACCATGCTTTGAAGTTGTTTGGAACATAAGGCATCCTTCTCATGTAGTTGCAACAACTATAACTTTATCTTGTTTGAGTGATTGTTGATCGTTACATTTTCCTTTGGCCCCCCTGCAATTGAGAGCACAAAAAAAAAATTGGAAGATGATATCAGAGTAAAACTTTAACATTTATCCTTCTTAATGAACATTATGCTTGGAAAAAACTACTAAACATCTACATTTACAAATATTAGACAAAATAACATGTCTCATAGAATCAACCACTATATTTTTTTGAAGACCAAGGTCCAAAGCAACAAATTTCCAATTTATAGTATGCCTAAAGATAACAGAGAGGAGTTTGAAAATCATATTCCATTTTCGTTTAGCCCATGAACAATCCCAAAAAACATGCTTTAAACTTTCCCTTTGTTGACATAATGGACATTTAACATGTTGCACGACAATGAATTTCAATCTGTCACCAACAGGTAGTTTGAAATGAAGTAATTTCTAGACCAAAATCTGCATGTTCATTTCAGCCTTCGATTTCCAAACTTGAGCACTTAAAATTCTCCAAGTTTTTCCTTTTAGCTTGCATTTCCATTTTTGGAGTCGAGGATTTAAAGACAAAGAAGGAAGAAGGTTAAGATAGATTTTTTTTAGAGGAAAACAACCAATTTGAAATCTGGAAAGCCACCACCAGTCTTTGAGCACATTACATTACATAGGAGTGCATAGTTTAATAACCAGATCCATAGGAACCAACACTTAAATAGAAAGATGACAAAGCCTTTAAACTTGTTGTTAAGACAAAAGTTATTCTTAATGACTTGCCAATTAACCCAATCCATAGCATTAAAATCCCAAAGATCCTCAAATTGGAAAATCCCTTTATTGAAAAGAGCATAAGCATATCTTGAAAAATCCACAGCAAGTGGTTGACCATGGTATTGAACTATTCTATTCCACCCAATGGATGATGAACTAAAACCGAAGCCATGCTACAAGGAAGCACTTTTCCAGTTAAGACATTTGCAAACCTATTGCCAAGCATGCCAAATTGAGATAAGAGAAGATAAAGCTTTCATCTTAAAATAAGGAGTTGACCATCAAAATTTTATCCAACTAGCGTACTATTTTCCATTTATTTTCAATTGTAGCCTACTCAATCCTATACTGAACCAAGACCTTCCATGGTTCCACCCCATTAACCACTCTAACTATCCACTTGGCTACCAAGCAAACTCCTTGTGTTCTAGGATCCAAGAGGCCCAAACCCCCTTTAGCATTAGGTCGAATACAGTGCAACTAAGAGGTAGATTTAAATCTAGCATCACCATTCCAATTAGACCATAAAAAACTATCGTATAATTTTTCTTAAGTCCTTATAACCTCTCTTCAAAGGCATCCAACAAGCGGATCAGTACACATGTGAAGCTAAAAAAATCTTATTCACCACTTGTAACTTCCCTACGAAGGATATAAATTTATTCCCCCGGGTACAAAGTTTAGTCTTTAACTTGCTAAGGTACCAATTCCACATATCTAAAAGTGAAACTCCCAACCCAAAGGGAATACCCAAGAAGCAAGAGATCTGCCCATGTTTAATTTGATTCCACTCTTTCAATATCCAATCAAGCACAAGATCAAATTTCACCATAAGGAATTCAATTTTATGAGCAACCACCTTAGAACTAGACACATCACAATATAACTCAAGAGCCCCCATCACATTCTTTATCTCCTCTTTTGAGTTATGCAGAAAAAGTAAACTATCATCAATAAAGTGTGAATTAATCACTGCATTGCCTTTAAGTAAATAAATGCCCCTTATCAAGTTCATTTGGTTATACTTCTGCAAAAGATACCCAAGAGCATCAACAATAAGAATATAAAGAAAAGGTAACAATGGACAACCTTGTTTGATCGAACGTTGCAAGGGAAAAGTTCTTGATAACTCCTTGTTTACAACCAATTGCGCATTAGCATCAATAAAAAGTATTTGGACATGATTACATATTTTAGGTTTGAAACCTAGCCATTGGAGCATTTTAAGAATAAATCTCCACTGCATTCTATTGTAAGATTTAAATCAAAATCAATCTTGACCAATAGAGCATTTTAATTTGATTGTTGAGCCCATTTCATTGTTTCCCAAGCAAGGATGATGTTATCAAGAATAAACCTCCCACCAAGGAACTTAGTTTGTTCTAGCCTAACAATTAGCTTTGTCACCGGTTTAATTCTAGTAGTAATAGCTTTAGCAATAATTTTATAAGATGTATTAAGCAACGTGATAGGTCTCCATCCAGAAATGGTATCCCAATTCTTCCCTTTCAGGAGCAACTTAATAATCCCTTTATTAATATTGTGACCTAGAGAACCATGCTCTAAAGCCTCTAAGTAAACAAGATAAAAATCATCTTTAATGTGATGCCACATTGTTTGATAAAATTCCACAAATAACCCATCAACTCCAAGAATTTTGTTACGAGACATTGAAAAAACATGTTCAAGGTCCTCCATAGATAATTCTCTACCCAAAAAAGGCTATAATCAGTATCAACCTTTTTAGGACTAACATATTTTACCATATCTTGCAAGATTGGTTGTGTGTCAAACTAGAGGTGGTCTTCCTTAAAGAGGTTCTCATAAAATTTCTAAAATAAACACTTAACCATGTTAGGATTAGTATGAACACACCCCACCTCATCTCGAATAGCTCTGATATACTCCTTGTGATGTTTATAATTTAGGTATTTGAAGAAATACTTAGAACCTCTATTGCCCTCCTTAACCCAATGAAGTCTGGCCCTGATTTTAGCTCCTTGACCCCTATACATGTCAATTATTCTAAGTTTAGTTTCTAGAGTAGCTATAGTAGCCTGAACCTCAGTATTATTAGGATTTACAATCAACAAATTTTTGTTGTGTTCAAGTTTCCCATGCAAATATTTTTCCTTACCAAGCTAATATCCTCCCAAAAGCACGAAGAAAAGACACACAATGTGAAATTGCCAACTGCCACCACTCCCTATATGACTCACCTTCATTCGGTTTATGGATAGAGTTCCAAATTCCAACAAGAGCAATCACACATGCTTGATTTTTTAGAAGGGAAGTATTAAATTTGTATGGAAATTTTGTAGCCTCGTTTTAATTATCTTCACTTGAGATAGAACAAAAAATTGGGAAGTGATCTGAGAGAGTAGAAGAATAATCTGCTCTGACACAACAACCCATATTATCAAGGATAACATGTAGGTTATGAGAGATGTAAAATCTATCAAGTCTACTTAACTTTCTATCCTCTCCAAATTTGCAATTAGACCATGTAAACCAATTATTGCCATGCTTGGCACTCTTGTTATGTATTGGATCAATCACCCCAACGAAATTATGACAAAAATTCCATTTATCAAACTCTTCATTTCTTAACTTCATCTGATTTTTCCAACCATGATCACTATGATATTTGACCATATTGATATCACCTCCTATAATTCAATCTGCATTAGGAAGACCCATCCAATCCCATAACTCACTTTCATCTTTCCAAATGTTAGGGGAATAGATTGAGTAGAAACCATAAGGTTGACCATTGATAAAGGTAAGGGCCCACACACAAATATGTGATGTATCCTCACCTTTATCAATGATAAACTTGTTCATCCAAGTAGCTAAACCAATAATTTCTCCCATTGCCTTCAATATGCGGCGTATAAAAAAAGAGGCATTTCTCCATACATTGAATAAAGAACAATCAAGGTGGGAATCAACCAATTTAAGTTCTTGAAGAAACATAATATCAAGCTTCCACTTGCCAATCATATCCTTATCTCCACATTTGCCGTGAGGGAGGGAGATCCCTCTTACATTCCAAGACATAATTTTGAAAGTCATGACAAAGAGGGGAAAGAAGAATCCTCTTCTCTTGACAAGGCTTCATATCGATTAGCAAAAAAAATAGATTGATCTTGAGCATCCGATTTCAAAATAGAAGAAGAAGGCGATCTAGATCTCTGCCTAGCTGAGATGGTCGGAATAATCTCAGCATTAAAAGGAGAGGGGGACCTAGATCTTTTTCATGTAGAAAGAGAATGCAAAGACGAAGTTTTCTCTAATAACTTGGCATTAAGCTGAGCAGAACAGTGTGGAGCCTCTTGGAGCTGGGATGAATTGTTCTTCCTAATAGAATGCTCTAGAGGAAAATTTCTTTTCCTAATAACTTTTCAACCATCCTTTATCACAACATCTTTGTAAGGTGATGACAGGTGGTTAGAGGCATTATTATTCTACGTAGCATTAACCGATTTACTTGGGCTTTGTTCAAGTGATGGGTGTTTATTTAATGTAGGAACTAAAGGCCAATTTTCAACATACTATTGTTTAGAGTGTGCGAGAGCTTGAGACTGAATCATTTGATTCTTCCTGGATGGACAGTCCCTTATCAAGTGGCCTTCTTGGCAACAATAAAAGCAAGCATTAGGTTTGTTTAGGTAGACAATAGGTTGGTCAAACTCCAACCTTGGACCGATAAGCTTAATATTATCAGGAAGTTGATTGTTTAAATCCATCTCTACACACACTCTAGGGTGGACTTTCAAACTGCCAAATTTATCAAAGCTATTTTGCACCAAATAACTCTTCCCAACTATGCAACAATTTCATGTAGAAATGGTCTAAATGTCATATTCAAAAAAGGTAATTCCACCCACATAGGGTATCTTGATCTAGAATGCCCTTTTAGGGTGAAAGTCTAAAGTCCATGCTTGTAAGTAACTGACTTGACCACATATGACCCAAGTTCCATATTGTAACATATCCTGTGCATGTTCAACATTCTTAAATTTACATGAGAAATAACCTTTCCCTAATCCCCTTAAAGCTTCAATTACCCATCCCTTGTTTTCCCAATTTATCTTTGCCCATTTATAAAAAACTGCCTCAGTAGGGACTCCTCTTAAGAAAAAAAAAATGACTGATCTATGTTTACATTCAACAATGCAGTCCATAACATCATCAAAGAGGAGGAATTCTAAAGTTTTATCTGGCTCAAAGTCATCTTGTTCTTCCATTTTTGATGCCTCTCTCCCCTCATCTTTACCCATCTGGTTCAACCTTGCATCTGCATTTAGCTCTCCATTATCGCTATTAAAACCCTCTCCATTCTCACTGTTATCATCACAAAGGTCCCCATTCTTAGAACAACCTCCTCCAAATAAGTGAGCTTATGTTTTTAAACACACGTCTCCTTATATCGCCATCAAAAAAAGGAGAAAAAGTTGCAGGCTGTGGAAAGTCACTCAATAACGAGGAAGTTTGCTTAGGTTTGCAAACAAAGGTAACCCTCACCAGATAGGCGCAACTGCACAGCCACAACCTGTAGCCCTAACCCACGCCTTTGAGCCAAACTTCACAAGCGTGAAGAATAGAAAACCTCGATTTGGAAAATGCTTAGAAATGCGGAAGGAAACACAATAAAACTATATGGTTTCAAACGTTGCACTCCTCCGTCAACTCTCCCCCAAAAACCACTAGAAAATGCTTCAATTCACTATATGTCAAATAATTATTATTTAGTAATAAACACAATATTAATATTACTAAACATTATAGATATCTTAAATAGATATATTTAAAAAATGTTTGAGAATAATAATATGCACAAAAGCTATGGCCATAGGAAAATCTTGAATTTTGGTATGTAGCATCATTTGTTTAATGATACATATATATTTTTGGAAAACTATGGAACATGTTTGATGCTACATTCATTCCTTCAACTACCTCTCCTTGATTCTAAGGGATTGCTTATCTCGAAGTTTTATTTATTTTTAAATTGGACGTATGATTATAAAATGATCTTATTGTTCACCACATATTAATAAATGAACACAATTTATTTGGTAGCTATTAGTACTATTTTTTAAATAGTTCGATAAAGCTTATTATTGAAGTTTCATAAAATAATATACTTTATACATAATAGGAATATATAAGAGCCAATCATTATAGAATATACAATAAATTTTTCATGTTCATATATGTAATAAATAAAATAGTTATTAAATAAAATAAATTAAATCCAAATTGACATCTCTTGATATTTTAAAAATAATCTCCAAACAAATTATTGCTTTACACTTGCCTTGCACTTACTATCCTAGTGCAAAACATCCCAATATATGTAGGGAACTTATGGAACCACACCTCAATATAACTTTGGCATAATTGGTTTTGGTTGACACTATTTTTTCTAGCAAGGTTTTGTCCCATTCCAAATTGCTTGCCATGACCTTCTATTGCATATTAAGAATGCAAAGCCAACATTGATGGATTAGAGTCTTTTATGTGTCACTCTCGAGACTTCTCTATACTTTTGTAGGTAACACAAGGTTTGGTAAGGTTGAATAATCTATATTTATTGTAGTTATTAAGTATGTTGTCAATAGTGGCATAATGTGATGATCAAATTGCGGTGTTGTTGTTCTTGCCATCAAGGTTCAAATCTCATTGGAGTGTTATTATTTAATAGTTATATTGGGATGAGGTCCCCCATTTGTGACCTCAACGGTCCATAACTCTGGGTCACAAGTGTTTACCCAAGATTTGACTCTAAAATCATAGACATAAATGTTACCTTTTTTTTTTTTAGAGAATCATTGGAATCGAGTAGCCCCACTATAAACTGTAGTGCGTTTGGTAAACTTTTTTCACGTGACTGGTAACACTGGCGCGACACGCCCTCCGGTACCATGGGGACAATGGGGAGACTAGACGTTGTGACCTCTTGCCCACATAAAGATGCTTTAGCCAATCGAACTAGACCCACTGCCCCTAAATATTTGTTATCATTAATTTTAATAACTATATTGAATTAGCATGAAATTCAACAATTAACATTGATAGCATCACAATTTTTGACAATAATTTTCACTCATTCGTTCTTGCCCTACTACTTACATGCAAATGCATTCCAAATTAAATATGTTATTGAACAACACAAAGCCAAAGAAGCTTAATAAAAAGAGCGTTAGTCAGCAAATTGTCTTCCATTGACTAAATTCAAAACCTTGGATTCCAACGTAGGTAATTATAAAATTAGAAAACATATTATACCTCAAAATTTTAAAACAACAGCATAAAATTTTCTGAGATAGAACTTGTTTGACACAGGGTATTCCCGCCATATTTTTTCGCGCTTATAAGCTTTCAATTCTTCACGTTTGCCTCAGAACATCACACATTTTTATCCACTTAAAGTAAAAAACACACCAGAATAGATTATCTTCGTCCACATCAAAGCTCAGCCATGCGATTTGTTAAGCTTTGTTCGTTTCAGCGGCATTTTATGCGATTCTGGTACGTTATTCTGATCAAAATGGCGGGGCTTTCGACATTTTTTGAGCTAAATCTGATTTGTTTTCAAAAGTAACTAGATTTCACGGTGAATGTCTGTTCTTGATATTTTTTGAGTGAAGTTTATGTATTTTTGTGCATTTAAGAGTTTTCAGCAAACAGAGTTCCTTAATGCCGGTCCTTCTTTTGGTTATTGTCTGTTTATTTATTTACTTAATTAAATTTGTGAGCCAGGTTTAACATGTTTTCGATCAGTAATATAGTTTAGGGGATATGGTTGTCTTTGACGTTTTTTGAGCAAGATTTCTTAGTATTTGTTTTATTTATTTTTAATTAATGCATTTATTATATTGAGCGAATAGTTTCAATCTGTTTGCTTTTACATTCTTTAGTTTTATAGCAAACTTTAATATGTTTTTTGATCCGTTAATAATTTTTTCTTTAAGCCATATTTCATGTTTTTCACAAAATAACAGTTTTGACCGGGTGCGTCTGTGTTTTCGAGAGGTATTTTTCGGTTTTTGTGGATTTAATGAATGCTTTAACGACGGTTTTTAATTTTTGTGCAATTTCTGACCCAACTATTTGCTTTATCGTGTTGTGATCTAACAATTTAAAGTAAACATAGTTACTTAATGGTGGTTTTTGTGATCCTGTTTGGGCTGGTTTCAGTGGCGTTAGGGCTTGATAAGCTATACTCAGGGTTTGTACAGGGTTTTTAGAAGTGCGGTAAGGTTTTATTATTGTTTTAAAATATGAATGCTGTATGATGTCGTTTTGCAGTTAGCAGTTGTTTTTCATTTAGGGTTTTCTGTTTCTCTGTAAGAAATTTTAAGAGTGTTTTAGAAGTTCCTTTGTATTGAGTTGTATTCAAACTGTGGCTGTGTTTTATCATGTTTGAACATCAGTGCCTTGCATTGCTCCACTGGACTGTGCGTTTTTTTGTTTAACATAACCCCATGCGTGAGTCCATAGTATCCTTGAAAAAATGAAAACTCGATTGAATTGTTTTTGCAGGATTGAGTGAGTAGTATGTAATTATGTTTGGGTTCCAAGTTTAGTGAGAATTTTGCATTCTTGTGCAATCGTTTCTGTGCACCTCTGTCTTCTTCTTTTCAAAGTAACTTGGTAGAAGTTCAAGTAGTGGCTTTTGGAGATATGGGTGAGGCCTTTCTGTTTTGTTTATAACTTTTACTCTCTTTTTAAAACCGGGTATGATGACAAATGCTTGCTCATATCAAAGGTTTTATGATTTTAGGTTTGGTGCAAACACAATTGGTGTCTGTGGATTTTGCTTTATTATTTGGGGTTTGAATGGTTCTTTTCCTTTTTGTTTTACAATATGGAAATTAATTTCTGTATGATGATACTGAAAATGGGATGGTTTAAATTATGTTGATTGTTGCAAGCGTTTCTAATTAATTGTTATTACTCAATCCATTGTAAGTGGCTTGTAGGTCTGCTTTTGTCCGCCATTTAGTTTGGATTTCATTTTTTCTTATTGCAAATCTATCTGTTTCAGTAGACGATAGCTATAACAGTATGCTACACATGTGGTGTGTAGAATTACTTTTGCTTGCCATTGAGTTTAAATTTGATTCCTGCTGCTGTTTACTGGCTATTGGACCATTGTCCTGCATTGCAGCAAGAACACACTGTTATATTTTTGTATTTTTATATTGCACTGTATCTGAGTTGCATGCCTAATGACATTTCATTGAACTGAGTTTTCGTAGTTGCTCATGTATTGCAGATAGTCACTGGGGAAGTTTATTGCCTTGTTGACTCTGTTTTAAATGATGTGTTCAAAAGATGCTGTTCAGTCAGAGGAGCCTGCTGAGCAAAACCGAAAAGATTCAAATGATGTTGGACTGTCATCTGTTGAACTTGTGCCTGATTCAAGCGAAACACAAGCATCAGGTGTTGACTATTACATTAGAACATACAGAAATGGAAAACTTATGAGAATACAAGAGTTTACTTCTAACCCTAGGAAAGTTAAGACAATGGATGCCATATTAGGCATAGATAAATCCACCCCTAGCCCTGGAATCAGAAAGCGCACAAATGAAGGATCCCGACAAGCCACTCTTAGTACTGGAATTGGGATGCATAAAGATTTAGATTCTCAACAAGCTAGTCCCCATATTGGGAAGCTTAAAATTACAGAATTCCAAGAATCCATCCCCAGCCCTGCTGTCAAAAAGCGTAAAAAGGCAGAATTCCAACAAGACAATTCCAGTCCTGGAATCAAAAGGCGTAAATGTCGAGAAGTCCAGCAAGCCACCCCTAGTCCTGGAGCCAGGAAGCATCAAATTGCAGCATCTCAACACAAAACTAGAAGTTTGGCAATATTAAGCAACCAGACAGCAAAGCGCAAATCTCAAGTTTCTGAAAGTGCTACAGAGGGTGCTCCTGATATAAAAGGTGTCCAAGAAGGCAATCTTTTTGGGAAGCAGAACACAGACCTTATTCACTGGAATGCTGTTGATGCTGACACATCTTCAAAGAGCATGCAACAAACCTCCAGTGATGGAACTGATGATGATTCAATGGGAGTTTTTTTGAAAGACTTTCTAAAGTGCCTAAAATCAAAGAAAAAGAATAAATCCAGTACCACAAAGCCTACCAAAGTTACCAATAAATTGACTGATAATGGCATAAGCTGTAATGAATTTTATCCTAATGGAATGAATAAGCTATCTGGTACAAGCTCCAGTACAGAAACCTCTGTGAAGAGGAAAAATAGGTCTGAAGAGGAAGATGAGAAAACTAAAGCGGGTGAAATGACGGCTCCCAAAGATGAGGAGACACTGGCATATTTTAAAGACAAAACATTTAGAAAGTTCAAATCTCAGAGGACTAGTTTATGTCAGGCACAGCACCAAGCTGGTTTTCAATTGAATGACCAGGAGCAAGGGGTGTCCGAAGTTACTGATCCAGAAAATTCTGGTCAAGATATTATTTGCTCAGAAAGTGCAGTAATCTCATGCACTGTTCAATTGAATAACAAGATGTTACAAGAGATGACTGATTTAAATCCTCCTGAATTTTTTATGAAAACTATTCCCACTTCAGAAATTTCATTGGATTTGGCCAACAGTAGTGTGATGAGAATTAATTGCCAAAGCTATGCAGTTGAAGAGATAGAATTGGAGAAACCTAAAAGTAAAAGGCCGCGATCTGAAAATGGTTCTGCTAAGCTGAATTCAGAGAAGGTGCCTTATTTAGTTGATTTGGTCCTTGAACCAGCTGCAGATGATAAACACAAAAGAAATGCAACACCTATGAATACTCAAAAAGTTGCTTGTGGGTCTGGATTGAGTGCTGCCAACTTGTCAGTTTTGTCTGAAGAAAATTATTGTGTAGGTCATAATAGATCTTTTTCACCTGGAGCTAAAGTACAATTGTTTTCATCGAGTGCAAAAGCAACTCAAGATAAGGAGAATGGATCCTTTATTGGAAAGCCAAAAAGTAATTTCATCGATCTGTTTGAAGATCAAGCACATGTGAAAAGGGTGTCTGTGCTTGAGAGTTCTCAAGTGGAAAACACAATTACAACATCTGCTGATGATGTGACCAATGTATCCTCTGCATTTGTGGGACACCTTCCAATAGAACCACTTATGGAGCAGGATGTTTGTGGTGATGCTTTTCAGGAGCTACCTGCAAAGTTGCCTTCTGGCAGAAAAGTAAGCAATTTAAATGTTTTTCTTTCGGATTTGTCTTTGGTTCTTTATCTGTTCAGCTAGAATGACAGTATGTGAGCAAGAGTGTTAACCTGCTCTCCTCTTGTTCATGTAGTTAATGACTCCATACTCACAAGAGAGGCTTCTACAGGCTTCGGACCTTAAACATGATTTCACAAAGTCACCATCTGCAGGTGAGTTGTATTTATGAAGACCTATGAATATGTTGATAAGAGTGTTTTTTCCCAAGTTATTCTGGAGTTTATTAGACCGACTTATGGCATCTGTTTACCAAATTATGTCAGGATGTGCATTGCCACAAAGTGAATTAGTTGCAGCAGACAAGATGAATATGGAATCTGAATTGAATGACACTAATTCAACACCAAGGGTTTTGGACCTCCCTCTGTATGATGCTGTAAATGGTTTTACTTTTCAAAGTTCAGATGTTAATGGGTGGGAGTCCCCTTGTCACGATAAGCAGTCTCTACAGGTTGAGGATTTTAGACGCGCTTTCGCAAAGTCATTACCAGCAGGTGAGTAACAATTATGAAGACTAACTGTGAATGTTGTAATGGGAACAATTTTGCTTATATTGATTTGGGATTTTTTCACTTGAATTAAAAGCTTGTGGGTATCAAATTATGGCAGGATGTCCATCCCAGCAATGCAAGTTAGGGTCAGGTGCAGCAGAGAAAGTGGACGTGGATTCTGATCTGTGTGATGCTAACTCAAAGGGTCTTACATTTCAAAATACAGATGTTACAAGGTCCCCATGTCACAATAAAAGACTTCTACATGCTGAGGATTTTAGAGTTTCTTTCACAAAGTCACCACCACCTGCAGGTGAGTGCTAGTTATAAGAACAGTTTGTGTGTATTGTGAGGTGGATGCTTTTTCCATATTATTAAATTATTTTGAAGCTTTTAAGTTAATTGTAATAACATTTGGTTTCAAAATTATGACAGGAACTGCATCTCAGCCAAGTAATTCAGATGCAGCTGACAACATAACTGTTGGTTCATGTGATGCAAAATCAAAGGATTTTACTTTTCAAAGTCCAGATTTTAAATGTTTGGGTAATCCTATCGTCAATAGAAGCCCAATGCGGCGACAAAATTCCCCTATGCCACGCCGGAAAAGTCCTCAGTCATGGCTTCACCATCGTATCCCATTCGTAGCTGATCGCCTTGGCAGTCAGACATCTCCCCTGCCACAAAGGAATATATCAGACAACAATTATGTGGGGAACTATAAAGAAGAAGCTTCTCCTTCCTCGACCATCAAAAGCATCCTCAAGTCTCCAGGCATTTGCCCCACAGCATGTAAATGTGATATATGTTATTCTATACAATCTAGAGCTGAGAAAGCAAGTGCATTTACCCAGCGCCAGATGCGTGATATAGAAAATTTAGCAAACAACCTTTTAAGTGAACTCAATTCAATGCGGACTATTGTTGAAGAAAATCTGAATTCTGAAGCAGTTCGGCTAACAGTAGAGGAGGTGATCTTTTAATTTTATTTCAATTTTTCGTTTGTATTTGGTTATTTGCTTTATGCATTCACTAGAGGTAGCACTGGCTATAGTTTGTTATCTGGAATGTGTCTGTCAATATACTGTTAATCATTATAGCTCAAGACATTCTAAAAATGATTTTAATTTTATATTTTATATTTCATATTTTAATGTGCTGTTGTGACTTAATAGATGAAAGGTGCTGCTGCTAGTGCTTTCGAAGCTGAGGAGACAACAAAAAAATGGATTGCTATGATGTCTCGTGATTGTAACCGTTTTTGTCAAATCATGGTATGCCATTTAATTTTACAAACTTCAAATCCTTTACAAGACTGAAAGAAAATTTTATTTGATGATAGTCTCTTTTTTATTGGCAGCAACGTTCTGTTGACAAAAAACCCAATTTTTCAATTGATCGTGAAAAGCAACAAAAAAAGATAATTTTTGCAGATGAAGCTGGCAAGGAACTTTGCCATTTTAAGATTTTTGAAAATGATGAGAATGAGGAGAACACACAAATGGAGGAATGAATATGAAGGAATAGAGGGATCATGTAATGAGCCCATGAGAAGATACTAATAATTTGTGAAAGATATCACTAGATTTACTTTCTATACAGTGATGGGCATTCTTTTGACAGTAACAGTATATTGTTGTCAAAGCAGTACTTCACTATAGACAATGACTTGTACTGTTATTGGCTTATTTTCCAGATTAACGCACCTTGTATACTAGAATTGGGTTGTTTGAGTCTCCAGAATTTAGGCATTATCACTTGAATCGCTTTGGATGACATCAGATTTCGTTTGTTCAGTAAAATGGTAAGCATTCAGTGGCCATTATATTTAATGGACTGGAATGCTCATGTTCAGCACACCACTTGGCGGAGAAGCTATGCCGTGTGGCACTTTCACACAGCTTTATCTGTGCCCGCCTGCCTTACTACAGCTACATTAACATGAAGAGAATACCTTGTGGGGTTTGAACCTATATCATCATTATTGCAATTGCTCTGCCATATTACTAGATTACTGTATTCTGGGTCTGGAAGATCTGAGAATATTTTATTTGCAATATATGGTCTTTTACTGGGAATTGCATGAGATAATGTATCCGTCCCTCTCAAACTTTAGTCTCATGGCTGTTGGACTGGTCACAAATTCCGATATTTTAAAGGTTTTGCGCAAGTGCAGGATTTCAAAAAAAGCAAGGTTTCTCCTTTTATCTTGCCAGCGTAAACATTCGTTGCAGGTATCTGATTTGACTGGCATTTTAATTTATTTGATTAATTTCTCATTTTCTAAAGTTTACTTCAAATCCAAAGAGTACTTTTTTCATTGTATATTATGTTATAAGGTGATACAAACTGTTATTCTGCTGTCTTTCTTTGTTAACTGGGAAATTTACTTTCTGACCAAGCCTCGGAAGAAAATTAAGGTTATCCATTGAAGACTGCAATTGCATAATTGATAATTGATAATTTGATTCAGATGTGTTTGGAAGGCATACAATCTAAGTTACCAGTTTGGATTGGATTTGGGTATTGTTGGTATGGTAATTTTTTGGGTCGGGTTTGCATGTCAACGAAAAACTTATAAAAATTGTAAATAAATACATATTTGCAGACTAAAAACAGAAATTAAATTCAGAATATCATATGTATGAGTATGGTAGATACTTAAGAGATGCTAAAAAATAAAGCGTGTTGTTTTTATTAATGTGAAGTCAGTAATGAGTGCTTTCTACAGAGAAATGCAACAGATAATACCCCAAGACTTGTAAAAAGACAAGCCATAAAGGTTAAAAACTCCCAACAGCTGTACAAATCCCAACACTAAAAAAATAAATAAAATGAAAGAGTGGCATACAAACTTAAAACAGCAGCAGCAGCAACAATATTATTATTTTTAACACCAACACTAAAATACCATCATTTTTATGCACATGCTCATTGGCCATCGTTGGATGGAGAAGTAAGCAGGAGGAGAAGCGAGGGATAATGGCTTTACTACATCATTCTTCTTGGCATCCTAACTGTAATGGTATCATTTGCTGAAAAACGCAAAAAATGTTTTAAAAATGGTAGGAAGAAAAAGCAGTGCCTAGTCCACTGCAGGTTTGTCCTGGGCTCTGCAGAGGCCACCTTGGTTTGCCCAGGCATGCTGCAGATGAACCTGGTTCAATCCAGGTGGGCTCTGCAGAGCCCTGTCTGCACCCACAAATGGACTGGGCTGGGTATGAACTGGACCCGGATCTGGGGGCTAATCTGAGTGAACTGGTAACTTAGCATACATTTAATAAGCTTCCAGGAAATCAACAACCTTTGTAGTCCACAGCACGTTTTAAACATTCTATGAGTTTGATAGAGGTATGAACTGGACCCGGATCTGGGGGCTAATCTGAGTGAACTGGTAACTTAGCATACATTCAATAAGCTTCCAGGAAATCAACAACCTTTGTAGTCCACAGCATGTTTTAAACATTCTATGAGTTTGAAAGATTCACCAATCATCAACATTTTTTTTTTTCAGTGCAATGTATGAGCGAATTTTTATTGGATAGAAGTATGCATGTATTTGATTGATTCTTAAATGTTGAACGATACAAATTATACTGCACTATTAAAAGTAGACAATAAACTGCAGAGCAAGAGAGCATTGAAGTTGAGCTACGGTTTTACAAAATTTCTGTTTGATAAATTCAATTGAGGCTTCACACAGTTACAACAAATACTCTGGCTTCATCAATTTATAATTCAATATGTAGTGACAGTCATACAACATTCTAGGTTTGTGAATCTCCATATAAATTGAAGCAATGTGCCTCTGTTTAAACTGTTGTAGAACTGTTTAAAAATGGAGCGAAAGAAACTCCTTAGATGAGATTACAAATCAAAGTGCCTTTAGGCTCACACCTTAAGGACTACATTGAAGATGTTAACGACCTCTAATACATAATCATATTGAAATGATCCTATGCAATATGTATAAAGAGATTGAACACTAGAGAAAACTGATTAAAGTTCCTTGAGAATCGCAAATAAAATTTCATTCCATGCATCAATTGGGCCTGGCAAACACCAATGAAGACAATCATTTGGAACAGGCTGATTATTTTTGTTTGCTGACAAAAAATTGATATCTCTATATTTTCCTGGATGCCCATCTGGTCTTAGTAGACCACAGTATGTAATATCCATCAGCTTTATCATGGAGCCATTAGGAGCTTCTTCCTTCGTTCCGTTTTTAAACTCCTCTATAACAATCTTGTGCATCTCTTTATTAACACCATCAAGCTCAACCTCACCCTTTTTGTAGGGCACAGTTCTATTGCATGTGCCTCCTGCCGACCATTGACCATTCTCAAAATGATCTACTGTGAAGGTTTGCAGAAAAGCAATTCCTTGGAATCCTGGCAGTAAATGGATTCCTTCAAGTGCAGCTCTAATAGCATGTCTGAATGCAAAATACAAGCCCAACTGTGTAGCGTTGATTCCTTGACAATTGTGGCAACCTACTACCTCATCTTTCATAATGTAGACACCTGATTGTAGAAACCATTGTCCGGTGGATAGAACAAGGGCATCTGTATTTGGTAGCAAAGTCACCCATTCTGGGTCTAAAACATCTAGGTGGAGCTTTGCAACTCCACTAGGAACTCCCTTAAACTCTTCCCTTGTTACTTTTACAAGATATGGTGACCATAGAACCATCAGCGTAAAGTTATATGATGGAAAATACCAGTGTACAAATATATCATCTTTATCTTTATAAGTGTTGTTTGGATGTTCAACCTGCGCAGGACAAGGTTGAATTAGATATTATAAAGATTCAAAGAACCTGAAAACATCAGGAATTATAAAGAGATCACAAATCAAAGTGTCCTGAGACTAGTATTTTTTAAAGCAACACTATTTAGATCAGAGCCGTTGAAAAAAAAACACCTTAGAAAGCATGCACAAAAGAGATTGCATCTGATTACGGGCTAGCGAATCACCCACAAAAGCCCACACTTTCCCTCTAACTAATTCTAAGAACAATGTAGCATTGAATCGTGGAAGGTTGCAGCCATTTGGTTTCCATCTCCAGTATAAGTATTCCTTGTCAGGACGACCATTCCTCATGCAATTTTGGTGACCTTGAATATGAGCACAGGTCTCGTTTGTATAAAGAGGTCCCTCTGGATCATGGACCCACTTTCCTTTAAAAAGATTGCACTTTCCTGGCATCATTTAAAATGCAAAATTAATTTGGATCATACGTGAATCAACAGGTGAAATCTAAAGCACTGATCTATAATTGGATTTTAGAATTTAGATAAATGGGCTTAGAGTATTCCAATTATGTATATAGAATTGCTACTCAAGATTTAGTTTATCAATGTATCAGGATAATAAGCTTATTACAGCTGTAATTGTTTGCACATAAATCTCACTTAACAATTGGGTCTCTGATACAGAGGTTATAAGCCTGTGGAAGCCTCAAATCATTTATATACCCGGGATTACAGCATGGGTATCAGAAATCGATTATAGCCGCAATCATGTTTATATACAGGAATCTCACTGAAGACTTGGGTTTTTAATATGGACATTATAAGCCTATGGCAGTCCTATCCACGTGAGTCGAAGAAATGTGTTTGAAAATTGGAATTTTCAATGGTATTGTAAGCCTATGAACTGATTTGTATATTCAATTTGTGGAATATAGACACGGACCCAAATAGCAAACTGCATGCTGAAAATTCGTCACATATATATAACTGTCCCAAGCTCTTCATTAAAGGGAGATTTAATACTTTGAACGTAGGCCTTAGTTGCAAATGCCTCTTGCAAGTAATATTTTCATAAGCAATCTAATATATGTGAAGATCGTAAAAATTCTAATAGGAAATTTTACAAATTCCCACAGATTCTAGAAGGGAACTTAGCATGTACAATTCACATATTCTTACAACGAAGCACACAAAAAGTTATAGTAGAATATGCAACAAATGCAGTCATAGAAAGGGTACACTTTATTTACTATTACTGCCCTAGTATCTCATAAAAAGTAGTTATCCCCCGTGAAAATACAAGCAGCTGGTTATGCAGAAACCCCATAACATAAACCGCGTTAATAACAAAACTATTGACACCAGTTAACTTCACACCTCTTGACTATTCATTGGCAAATCCAAAACATTAACATACCTAATTGACTGCCGTTTGAAGCTTTGCCTTCACCATCATTTTTTTTTATCTGTTTGATTTGACTTTTCTTCTCAAAGCTACTTGCCGTGTTCATCCCATCACTGAGAAGCAAGGAATGCATGGCATTGGCATCTGCTTTCTGTGGTTGAATGGGCAAAACCAACATGGGTTGAGGTGCAAGATTTTCTGGATCACCACTAAATCTAACAGAACTGATTGTCGATGTCTGGCCTACTCCAGAGATGCCTGTAATTCCCTCTATCAAGAATAAATTGGGTGCACTGAAAATGGTAATCACCAGTGCAAAGGGAAGGAAAACCACCAGAATCCATACTAGGAAGAGCTTCCTATTCAAAATCAATTTTGATATATCAATCTGAAGAAGTGAAGAATCCATGTTAATTACAGTTCGAGAAATAAATGGCGGTGATTGTAATATATCAAACTAGAAGATAAAATTTTAAGACCTGTCGGTACATTCTTTCTAACACAAATTAGGAAGTTCTGACCCCTTCTGAATCACAGCTTATTAGAAAGCTGCATTCTGTATAAGGCACATTCCAATAGTTTTTCTTTTCCTTTATCAAATTGTTGGGACTGAACTTTATAATGAATTGTTGCTGTTTTCATTTTTGTTTTGGTGTAAGAATCACTCGCAACAAACAATGTGGACAGCTATGGATATTACCAGCAACCTTGTGTGTGCATTAGGCAACACCTATATCATTATTTTGAATTTCTTTATCTTGCTGTGATATATCAACTGATCCCTCAGATTAGAGCGAATCTCCTTCCTCTATATCACCTTTCTAACCTCCATGGTAACTTAGTTTTCTTTGATTGTATTTCAATGATTTTTGTCGTGATTCAGATAATTGTTTGGTATCTATAATGTCTTCATTTAACAAGAATGTTAGGCATTTCAACTAACTCTTGACTGTGATTGATTTGAAAATCAACTTCAACAAATATATGCGTTACATAGGCCATGTAGGTGAAAGGGAATAATTTACTTCTCCAATGACCTACCATGATGTTAACAGCTGAATCTTAGATATGTCAAATGTCGATGCATGCGTGTGTCCACAACATTAATAGCTCAGTCTTGGTAGGTAAAATCTTACGCATTCACATGATCACAACACTAACTGCTCAATCTTAATATGCATGGCATGTGATCACAACATGAACAGCTCAATCCTAATATGTAAAATAGTATGGATATGTGTGCTCACAACAATAATGTCTAAATAAAATTCTCACTTGCACTACGAGGTTGATAAATGAAAAAAAAACTGTCGGTATAATTTCATTTATTTGCTGAACAATCGGTTGGTTGCCAACTTGCCTCTGTGTAATTTATTTGCATTGTTTGAATATAAAGGTTAATAATGTAGATTATTAAATAATTAATATAGATATTAATGCTATGAGATTTCCACAATTCATAATGCTTAAGATTTGTTATTTCTGAATTTTGATTGTGTTTGAGTTTTATTATAAACGTTTCGGATCACATCACACGTAGTGATCCATCATCTCCTTATGTTCTCTATCATCTTGATGATGGATCATTGAGTGTGATCCAAAGCGTTGATGAAAAAATTCAAACCCAATCAAAATCCAGAAATAACAAATCTTAAGTAGTATAGATATTTTAAGGATGTATAAAAATATTGAAATATTAATTTTAAAGTGTCAATATTAAATTTATGGTATAAGTTAGGTAGATATTTAGTGGTTTGAGATAGATATATTTAAGATATTTATACAAAGTAAGAACATATAATTTAATGAAATTATTTTGAGTGTATTAGCAATAAACATAAAATAAATGAAAAAAAAGACATTGTTATTTTGTTTATTTAAAAGCTATTTTATTGTATTTTGAAACTATTTTATTTACTACATTATGTACACAATTTTTTATTTATTTTTGTTTAGTGAATCGTTGCTACGCTCTACTTGCATTCCGCCAAGCCCTGTAGGGCCGACCTCATTCCTCCGACTACCGCCTGCTTGCATGTCCTTGCACATTCCTTCATCTGCTTCGCCTGCCTGCATTCCCACCAAGCTCCTTGATGCACTTTCTCGCCAAGCTCCCTACAAGACCCAACGTCCTTCCTCCGTCTACTTTGCCTTCCTACCCTTCCCGCCAAGCTCCCCTGTCATTCCTCCGTTATTCCTCCTCTGCTTACTTGCTCGCCAAGCTACTCCCTGGAGGACGACTAGCTCCACCTCTCCAACATTCCCTCCAACTTTGACCCCGCAAGCAACGCCAGATCTTCTTTCATCCTCTGAGCACAATCAACTCCACCGTTCTCTGATCTTCAGCCAACGATCGACGTGTGTTCGTCCCACCATCCACCAATGGGATTCAAACACTGGACAATAGTTTGACTACTGCTTGCAACTTGCTGTTGCACTAGGGGTCATCCCCATGGACACATAAATTTTTATTTTTATTTAAGAATTATTTTCTATTATGTAATTTTTTTATTTGAAGAGGTATTTTTTAGTAATACATTTGTTTACTTTTTAAGAGGTAAATGCTTTTTAAGGAAAAATTTATTTATATTTTATTATCAAAGTCTAGACCATTCATCATTAGGTCTCAGATCTATTGTCAATATTATTGGTTTGACTTGTCCTATAAGACAACCCTATTTTATGAGGGCATTGTATTACAATTGTGTACTGTGTTGTATTAAGAGAGTCTAAGTTTTGAATAATATATTGGGTGGCTTTTAGAGTGTGGGGTTTTCCTCCTGAAAAGGTTTTCCCCACGTAAATCACTGTGTTGTGGTATGCATGATATTTATGTTTAAGTTTATGTAACTATTGAAAATATATGTAAAGTTTTGTATTATCCTCCTCTCAAGATTAGTGTAGGAAGTTGTTTTGCTACCTTAGCTACCTTACAATCTTGGGCAAGAGTACACACACATTGTATTATGGATATGAGTATCCACTTTTGTGCATATGTTGGAGAAGTAAGAAATATGGATGTGTTGAGTATAGAATTATGATTTGTGAAATGTGGATATGAATGAGAGAAGTATATATGTTTATTTTTTATTATCTCTATGTGAATATTGTGTGTATCTAAATGTGTTGTGTTGGTTTATGGAAAAATTGTTGTAAAAGTACACCTAGTAGGAGCTATGAAATCCCTAGCTAAGGGGTGGTTTGATTATCAACCCTATGGTTGGGTGGAGAGCCCATTGGCCACATGTTTTTCTTGTCTTATGGTGCATTTTTAGGTTCATTTATGGAAGTTGGGGATTCTTTTTGGAGTTGGTAAAAATTATCTCAAGAGGACATGTGATTGTTATTGTGAAATAAAAGAAAATTGTTATTCTCTATATTTTTTATTGTAAGACAAAGTAAGGACTTATGATTTTAACACATGTTAATTAGGACATGGTTGATATGAGGGATGCAATTGTGTTCATTCTATTTTGTAAGGTTTGCATAAAGTTCAAGAAAGGAAAGTTGTGAATCATCATTATTTACTTGCATAGAAAAGGAACATAAAGTTTCTTCTTTTAAATGCATAAGTTCAACTTAGTAGCATTGACATAGTGAATGGAATTGGAAAAAGTTGCATATAGGTAAATATATTGAAAAAAATAAGTTAGTTTGATCAATGATGTTAGCCTAGGAAAATATCTTTCATGTATTATTTCTTATCATTCACATGAGTTATGTAATTATGAGTAAATAACATTTTATTTCCATTGTGACATGAGTTTAGTTATAAATTAATTAATTTCCTAGATTAAAATTTAAAAAATGATACAATATGGATTACAAGTTTAACTATCAAGAAATGAATTTAATCAACGAATAGAACTTACAAAATAATTGATAACTTAAAATATATTAAACCTATAAGTATTTATATAAGTATAAATTTAAAATATCTATATATAAATAATTATTTGATTGCAATATAATATAATATATGTATATAAACAACTCTTTTATTTAAAGAAAATATTTAATAAATAATATAAGACATAAAAATATATAATAATTACATAATTGATCATAAAGAAAAATAATAAATCTTTATAACTCTTATAAAAAAAGTAATTTAAAAAAAAAAAAACTCTCTAAGAAAATTTGATTAAACAACACAATCTTATTCTTGCAATAAAATGAGGAGATACAAGAAATTGAATTAGATTTTTATTTTCTGAAAAAATTGAATGAAAATGGAGGAAATCCAAATTTAACATGCAACCACCAACAATAGAAAAACACAAATAATTAAATCAAAATTTGGAAACAATTCAAAGTTGAAACTCAAATTCAATAACAAGTAATGAGAAGCTTTAAAAAAAAAAAAGTTATTTAAGGCAGTTGTTAGTTTCCAAGAATTAGTTAAAAATTAATTTAATTCTTTAAATAAAAAAATATCTCATCAACTATAAACTAATAATTAAATGTAAAATAATTATTAACTAAGCACTACCTAAGGGGGTAGATCCCTATATCAATATCAAAGCATCACATATTGCGATACAAAAAATCAACACCCTCAACAATTTCCAACAAGTAATCACATCTTCTTGAGAAATTAGCTCTCGATTTACTTCCAGGAAGGTGATAAAGTCACTGACATTGTTATTCTTCTCGACACCTGACCTAAATAGATTCCAAGTCTTTCTCATTTTAAGCTTCTTCTTCTCAGCATTGAGGTTCAAAACACCCACCATGACCCCAATGTAGGTACAACAGGAATGTTTTCAACAACACCCATTATCGCCTCCTCGAGGTCACTACAAACTATGCGTTGTGCAATTCGGATCCCCCACAGAGGATAGCCCAACACTCAAATATATGTGGAGAAAAATTGATGAAAAATAATCTCGTTATGAGCATGCCCATCCGCCCATAAATCCACAACGACAACCTTCAAAATGACCCTTCTCGCCTCAACGTCACCCTTCTGGAATAGATAGGCAATATGTTCCTCGCATTACTCTGGTTTTGGCACTCCTTCGGCCTCCCACCTACATCTGCACTCAACCCCAAAGAGACTTGCCATACTAACAAGCAATAGCACAATTGGTACACACCAAGTCACTCAACCCAACCTCCTAAATAACCCAAACACCCTTGCCAGGGAAAGCCAACCACACAACTACATTCAATCACCAAAATGATGCCACCATTTCCAAATGAAACATGTGTTATTGCAACAAAATTTGTAGAGCACACACCAATTTATAGAGCCGAGGCTGTCAACCCGTTTATTCCTTTTACTTGCCAAATCACTCATTAAAAGATCCTAAACATCTATTTGTCTATCAATCATTAAGACATTGATCTCCAAAACTAAGACCATCACGGTGTAGCCATTTCTTGTTGGTGTAGGTTTTCTATTTTCCTAGTGGGTTAATTTTTTCCCTTAGTCCTAGGTTTTTCCTACACTTAATTAAGCTTGCTTAGGATAATAAAGTGAGTTTATTATTTAATAACTAGGAGATAAGTGATGAGGTGTCCCCTTCCTTAAAGGGTGGAACTACTTTCCACTTTTGGTGGTCCATCTCCACTTTTTGTGGTTGATTCCTATTGGTTGGATTTGTCACGTACCCTTCTCCTAAGTTATATATAAACTCACTACCTAGCTTGTATTTTCATCCATTCCTGCAATACTTTTGCATCCATTGATGCATATTTGCATTGTATCAAGCAATATTGGAAGCTCTTAATGCAAATTTGTCATATTGACATTGTGTAATCTCTTGGAGTTTTGGTGTGTGTTGTTTATGCTTTTCCAGTTTATGTAGCTTTGATTTTATCTTATAAAGTTCTTGGGTTATTCAATCTATTTTAGATTTCTAACATGGTATCAAAGCTTTTTTTTTGAGAAATCTAAGTTCTTAGATTCTTGATTGAGAGATTGAGTTTCTTGTAATTTTTTTGTAAATTTCCATATGCTCTTCTCTTGCGTTCTTGAATGATCTAGAGAATAAGAAAGGATTTGTAAAGATTTAATTACCTCTTTATTTTGCATATGTATTTGTGAGATCCGGGTGATTGCAACATTTTTGGTTATACTGGAAACATTTTTTTACTATTCCAAGACGTATAGAAGGCTCGATAAAGTCAGATTTGGCTTTTGTTTCATCCAAATTGGAGATCATTTGACATAGTTGCAGGCATGGGTTTGAAGAAATTCATTTTTCATTGGAGCTATTTTGTTTTTTGCTTTAGAAATCTAGCTTCCACTCATTTATGAGAAAAATGGTTTTTGTGTTTTGTAGCCATGGTTGAAATCTCAATTGGGTATCTTTTAGATTTTGCATATCTTGCACAAATTTGAAGAAAATTGTTGTACAAAAATTGTCGCACATCATTTTTCTCCTGGCTAAAGGTTTTTTTTTTCATCTTCTGCTTGTTAGATCAAAAAATGATTTTTGGGTTTTGTTCTTAACTTCAAAATATTTATGGGTTTCTGTTATTGTCTAAAAATAGTATGTAGATTTTTCAGAAATCAAATTACAAGTAAACTTTTTTTGGCTAGAAAACCCATTTCCTGCAAGCTAAATTCAACCAGTTTTTCAAAAATTCATAACTTTTGCTTCAGGCATTGGATTTCAGCAAATAAGATATTATTGGAAATATGGAGATGAGCACTTTCCATCCACAAAGGTATTGAGGAGATTTTTTTCCATTTTGTACCAGATATTTCAAGTTGAAGCTGTCTTGTGCTAATTTCTTCAATAGGCCATAACAGTCACCCTGGTGCTCCAACAGAAACAAATAGGCGTTGAAAAGGTATTGAAGAGTGCTATATAGCCATAAGGCTAATTTTTCCATATTTTGTCTCAGGTTCATTTTGTATCAGAATTTGTGTTTTTAGTTATTTTGAGCCTATTGAGCATTGTATCTTGGAAAAGGCTTTGTAAACGCACTAAATTATAAAGTGCCAACCTTATAATATTTGGGGGGTTGATCTTTGATACTAGTGAAAAGGGTGGGGGTGTTTTTGGCATTCTTGTGTTCACTTTCTTTCTACATTTCCTTTTGCATTTCTTCATCATGGCATCAACAATTGTTCCTATTCTAACTGCATACAACTATTTTGAGTGGAAAAACAAATGCAAATTCATGTAAGAAGACTTGGTTTGCATAGAGTAGTAATGGGACTGGAAACTGAACCAAATGAAGATGAAAAAAAGTCTGAGTGGTTTAACAAATGTGATAGAACATATGGAGAATTGTGTGTGTCTGTATCTCCCAATTTACTCTTTCATGTTGAATCTTTGAATACTCCAAATGAAATATAGAAAAAAATAGAATCTCTTTTTGGTGTGTAAGATACTATGAGGGATCATATGTTGGAGAATGAACTAATCAGTTTAAATCCAGGCAACTTCAACACAATTCAAGATTTCTTCACCAAAATGAAATCACTAAGGCTACAACTACAACAATGTGGAATTGATAAGAAAAATGAACAATTTATTCTAAGTATTCTCTCAAAGCTAAAATCTGAATATTCGTATTTATTTCTTCCTTCTATGCTACTAAGGATGCTCTTGGATCTCAATTCAAGATGTCATCTTTGGATGATTTTGCTACTTTTCTCACACGGAAGCAGGACAAGCTAATTCAGATGGGCACTCTTAAGTATTCTAAGTCTCATGTCTTGGCTGGCAACCTTGGCACAAATGGACAAAGAGGACAAAGTAGTAATAAGGATAAGAAACAAAAGAATAACAAAGAGAAGAAGAATTAGAAATTGGCTACTCCAAAAGCAAGTAATGAGATCTCATCTTCAAAAGGTGACAAGCCTAAGAAAGAGGGTCAAATGTGCCTATTGTAAGAAACCTAGTCATGATGAACATAAGTGTTTGAAGAAACAAGTGGACCATTTGACACACATTCTTGAGAAGAATAATCTCAATGTTCCTGATTCCATCAAACAGAGTTCAGAAGAGGGTTCTCACAAGGCTAAAGAGAACAACAAGGGGAAAGGAAAGGGCAAGGCTCTTGTAGCAGTTGCTTCTCCACCATCCACATGGGTTCTTGATTTGGGTGCTTCACACCATATGACTTCAAATGAGGATGAAATTGAATCTATGGAGCCATGTTCTTTTCCTTCCATTTTGATGGGTGATGACACTCCACTTGAGGTGTGTGGGAAAGGGTTTGTTGATATGGGGGATGGAACATTCCAGGATGTTCTTTGTGTGCCCTCATTATCAACTAATCTCCTATCTATCTATCAAATCACTCACACAGGTACAGGTAAGAGAGTTGAGTTTACTCCTAATTCAGTGGTGATTCGTGAGATGCAGAATGATTCTACAATTGCAGTTGTGAGAGCAGATCATCAATTTCAGCTTTATTTGTTCTCTCACTTTGTTCCTGATCCTCTTTCGATTGTTCTACTCACTCATTCAGATGATATGAGTAACTTGTGGCATCAACGGTTTGGTCACTTGAACTATCGCTACCTGCAACAACTCAACAAATAGGACATGGTTACAGGATTGCCTACAATTCGCTTTTCTAAAGGTGTTTGTCATGGTTGCATTCTTGGAAAGCATCCTGAAGAGAAGTTTGACAAAGGCAAAGCTTGGAGAGCCTCACATCTTTTGGAGTTGGTACATAGTGATTTGGTAGGGCCATTTCCACAACCATCTTTTAGTAGAGCTCGATATGTTTTGACATTCATTGATGATTTCTCCAAGTACACCATTTTGTACTTCCTCAAATAGAAGTTTGAAGTCTTTGATTCATTCTTGGAGTATAAGTCTTTTGTAGAGAAACAAATTGGAAAATCTATCAAAGTTCTACATACAAATAATGGGGGGAAATATGTCAACCACATGTTTGTGCAGTATTGTGCTTCAAAGGGCATTGATTTCCAACATACAGTCCCCTATAGTCCTCAGCAGAATGGAGTTACAAAATGGAAGAATCGGTCCTTGAAAGAGATGGCTAATTGTAGGATTCACTCCAAGTCTTTGGCACCGCCTTTATGGGAAGAAGCCATTAACTGTGCGTGTTATATCCAGAACCGCGTTCCCCACAAAGCTGTGAAGGGGGTAACTCCTTTTCAAGCTTGGACCGGTCGGAAAGTGTTAGTTAAGCACTTTCGAGTGTTTGGATTTAATGCATGGGCTCACATTCTAGCAAAGAAACACAAGGTTATGGATCCGCAGAGCAAGCCTTGCATATTTGTTGGTTACCCAAATGATGTCAAAGGCTACAAGCTTCTTCATCCTACCACACATGAGTTGTTCATTGAGAGGAGTGTTCAATTTGAGGAGAGTATTTCCAATCCTTCTCTCGACACTTATCCTACCACCATTAGCTTAGAGTCCTTGTATCATGATGATAGTTCTTCAAAGATTCATAATACTTCAGATCATGATGAGGAGTCTTCTTCCTCCACTTCAAATGATGATAGTGATCATGAGGATGTACACAATTCATCTTCAGAGGATGATGATTCTCCTCCTCTAGCCATAGGGCCTCTTTGGCTCGTCAGACTTTGCAGTCAGCAGGTGATTGGGTAGTGGGTCTATCAGATCACATGAGAACAAGATCACAATTCCAGGATGCTCCACATGTCTTCCTTGCTTCAGCTTCTATCCATAGACTTTTTGGGAAGCTTTTGGTGTCCCCGAGTGGGATGCAACCATGCAGGAGGAGTTCAATTCCTTGGAGAGGAACCACACCTGGGATCTTGTCCCACTTCCTAAGGGAAGAAAACTTGTTCGATGCAAGTGGGTCTATCGAACAAAATATGCAACAAATGGGTTGGTTGACAATCATAAGGCTTGCTTGGTTGCCAAAGGATTCTCCCAAATTCTAGGTATTGACTACTCTGAGACATTTGCACCAGTCGCCAAAATGAATTCCATTTGACTTGTTCTTGCCATAGCTGCAACACATAGATGGAATATTCATCAGATGGATGTGAAGAGTGCTTTTCTTCACGGTAATCTTCAGGAGGAGATATACATGGAGCATCCATAGGGGTTCGTTCAGGATTCTTCACTTGTGTGTCATCTTCAAAAGTCTCTCTATGGCCTCATACAGGCCCCTCGGGCTTGGTATGCCAAGATGGACTCCTTCCTTCTGGCAGTGGGGTTCACTCGATGCTATTCTGACCCTAATGTCTACATATTGCAGCAGGATGATACTCACACCTTCTTGGTTCTCTACGTTGATGACTTGTTGATCACAGGGAGTCACTCATCCACCATTCGAGCAATGAAAATCGCCCTTCATGATTAGTTTTTGTTGAGGTGAGCAACCCAAGATCTTTGTTCTACAACACCATAACCTCCACAAGAAATAGAGATAAGTAACAATGGAAGATGCTATTCCACCAAACAAGAATTGCAATACGATACAATGATCAATATGCTATGCAATTATGCTAGAGATGCCTTGCTTATAAAGGCAAGGATGAGAGATAGGATAAGACAAGATCATGACAAGTGTCTTAATCCTATCACATGAGACAACTAACTCATAACTACCTAGGAAAGTGTAAATTCTAGATAAGATAACTAATATCCTAAGTAAACCTAACATGTGAACTAAGTCCCCTAAGTCCCTAGTAAAGGAATAAACTAGGTACAAGACTTATTCACACCAACACCCCCCTTAAGTGTAACTTAGGGAGGAACAAACCAATGCAAAATATGCAAAAGATGGGTCTCGACAACAAGGCCTGATGAGGTACCCATGTACAAAAAAAAAAACTCTCATAAATGGAGAAAATGAGTAAACCATGTGGGAGAAAACTCCTCTCCAAAAGAGAGAAAAATATGCAAAGAAAGTTGAAAAACTGAAGACGGAATGACTCCTCAAGACCTCCCAAGGACAACTTCCTTCACCCCAAGCATCGATCACAAATGAAGATAACAAGGCGATGCCAAAGGTTTAGTGAAGATGTCTGCAACCTGCTGATCTGTAGGCAAATACTCCAAGCTGAGAACACCATCCTAGATGAGTTGCTTGATGAAGTGCATGTGGATCTCAATATGCTTAGTACATTGATGCTCCACAGGGTTGTGAGAGATATGTATGGCACTCTGATTGTCACACCAAAGAGTAGTAGGTTGAGTGGATGGGAATTTGAACTTAGTCATCAATTGACGAAGCCACAAAACCTTATGACTAGCCAAAACTGCACCTTGATACTCAGCCTCTGTTGATGATAATGCAATAATAGTCTGCTTCTTGCATGACCATGCAATCAGACTAGAACCAAGGAAAAAAATAAAGCCAAAAGTAGACTTCCAATCATTGACATCACCAACCCAATCTAAGTCAGTGAATCCCACAATATGAGATGTACCTGATGTGTAATGAATGTCAAAATGAGTAGTGCCATGAATGCATCTCAAGATACATTTGGTGGCCTTCCAATGACCCTCATGAGGCTCCTGTGAGAAGCGAGAGACAATTCCAACCACAAAGGAAAAATCAAGATGACTATGTGTCAAGTACAAAAGACTTCCAACCAATTGTTGATACAAGGTAGGATCAACTATAGGGGTAGAGCAACTAGTAGACAGTACAACACCTAACTGGAATGGAGTGGGGGTAGGCTTGCAATCAGCCATGCCAAATATATGAAGCAAATCAAGAGCATACTTCTGTTGGAAAATGAAGATCCCCTCAGAATTTTGATGAACCTGAAGACCAAGGAAGTAATGCAGAAAACCAAGGTCAGTCATGTCAAATCGCTCCATCAATGCTCATTGTGTGCTTTGAATCATGGAAGTAGAACTCCCTGTGAGAATCAAATCATCCATGTAGAGCACAAGTATGAGTAGATCCTCTCCATGTCTCTGAGTATAAACTATGGGATCAGAATGGCAAGGAGTGTAGCCAGAAGCAAGCAAGAAACTATCCATCTTCTCATACCAAGCCTGAGGGGCCTGTTTGAGAGCATACAATGAATGTTGAAGCCTGCAAACAAGTGAAGGGTCTTGCACAAAGCATGGTGGCTGCTCCATATAGATCTCCTCATGAAGATCCCCATGCAAGAAGGCACTCTTCACATCCATCTGATACACTGACCATCCCTGAGATGTAGCTATAGCAAGGACAAGGCGAATAAAATCCATCTTGGCAACATGAGCAAAGGTCTCGGAATAGTCAACTCCTTCAACCTGAGAGAACCCCTTTGCAACAAGACAAGCCTTGTACTTGTCAATGGAACCATTTGCTGCATACTTGGTTCGATACAACCACTTGCATCGAACCAACGTTCTTCCCTTAGGAAGAGGCACAAGATCCCAAGTATGATTCTTCAAAAAAGAAGAATACTCATCAACCATAGCACTACCCCACTTTGGAATGCTTGAAGCATTTGAAAACTTCTGAGGATCATCTGAAACAACATGACTCAAAAGATTGATTCTTGAAGTCTAAGAACGAGTGCGATGAGTGTTTGTGGGATCACCAACAAGAGGACCAACCTCCTCAAGAGTAACTCGAGTCCATCGTGGCCTAGTGGCTGATTGAGGAGGAGGTGGATCAAGACCATCATCAAAATCTTCCTCAAGTAGCAAAGCATCATCAATTGAAGAAGAGTGAGTTGGTTGTGATGAAAAAGAATTCGAAGGAGGATCTGAGTGGGTGAAGGTCTCAGCAAACTGAATATCACATCGAAAATGAACCTCTCATGTGTCAGGATCAAACAATTTGTATGCCTTCACATCCTCACAATAGCCAACAAAGATGTACCACTGACCCTTCTTCTCCATTGATTTAGGCCGACCATCTGGAATGAATTCCCAAGCCTCACTACTGAATACTCTGAAGAAGGACACTTTAGGCTTGTGATGAGACCAAGCCTCCTCAAGAGTCATATTTCGCATTGCCTTGTGGGGAATACAGTTCCGAATATAGTTGGCACAATTGACAGCTTCGACCCAAAAAGATGGAGCCATGGGCTTAGACTAAATCATACAATTGGCCATCTCCTTGAGAGTCTTGTTCTTTCTCATCGCCACACCATTCTATTGAGGACTGTAAGGAACCATGTGCTAATGAAGAATACCATGCTCACTACAAAATATTGAAATGCTTGATTGACATACTCCCCCCCATTATCTGTGTGTATCTATCGAAGAGAAAAAACTTGACTGCTTCTCCACAAATGTTTTGAAGGTCTTGAAGTTGGTGAGAACATCACTCTTGAGCTTTAGAAAATAGACCCATGTTCGTCAGGAAAAATCATCAATGAATGTGAGCACATACTTAGCCCCTGAAAAACTAGTTGAGAATGACATGAGATCACTATGGACCAACTCAAGGGGTGTGGTTGCACATGTAGCTTGAACCTTAGGAAAAGGATCTTTATGTTGCTTTCCAAGAACAAAACCTTGACAAACACCATCTGTGCAAGTGATCTTTGGAAGACCAACCGCTAAGTGTTGTGCTTGCATCTATTGAAGATACCTGTAGTTCAAGTGCCCAAATCTTTCATGCCAAAGCTTGCTCATTGAATCAACATGAGCAAAAAAACATGAACCTGATGAAGACTCAAAGCCATCAAATCGATACAAATGGTTCTCATGATCAACTATCCTTGTAGCAACAACCTTCTCAGGATCCTACAACTATCTAATAGTCACATTTTGTGGAGTAAACTCAACTGACTTCCCATCTCCAAAATGAAAAATCTGATATATGGAAAGTAGATTCATTGAAATATTAGGAACAAGAAGAACATCCTCAATGCACCCATCTAGCATCTGAACGAAGCTTGTCCCCAAAACTAGAATATGTGAAGAGTTCCCAACTGCAATATGAGAAGTAGAAGTATGAATAATGGAATCAAGAAGATCACGTGAATTGGTCATGTGATGTGAAGCGAATCAAGAATCCAACTGTCAGAAGATGAATGAATGGCTCTTGCTGAAAGAGCTTGGCCTTTTCCCATGGAAGAAGGCCTAGACATTGAAATGTTGAGCTTCCTTCCTCCAAGGCCTCTAGTCTCTCAAAGAAATGAGTCGCATCATGCCCAATTTTACCACAAAATGAACAAGGATCTCCTTTCTTTTTCTTGGACTTGGAAGAAGAATCTCTAGAGGTAGAAGGAGATGGAGTGGACTTTTGATTGTTTTTCGGCTTTGGTTTGGAGGGAGTCTCACTACCTAAAGATTATTTTGTCTTGGGCTTCTTTTTGTTCTTTCCTTTACCCTTGGATGATTGAGCCATTAGAGCATGATTCTTAGAACTAGGTAGGGCATCCAACTGAATCAACTTAGCCTCCTCCCTAGTAAGATGCTCACAAAGCAACTCAAATGAGGTCATTTTGTAATCTTTCCCCATGGCATCCATAGTTCAATAAAAAGTAGAAGAAAACACTTGATGGGGGCCCTTTAACTTAGAATCAAGAAGATACATTCATCACTAGATAGATCATGCCCACATCCTTTCAACTGTGACAAAATCAACTTGAATTGTGCAAGGAAATCCTAAATTGAAGGAAATGCATATGGAGAGTGATTGTAAATTTGCTTGAAGTTGCAAGGCTCTGAACTAATTTGTTTTACCATACAATTCTTCAAGTTTATCCCAAACATTCTTAGGTGTTTTACACTTTGAAATATGAAACAAGTTATCAGATACATGTAAGCCAATGAGCCCTTTTGCTTCATCCATTTTACATCTATGGACAAATTTTTCATAATCCCTTGTGAATTCAAGTTGTTATGTATCTAACATTGGCCATAGACCCTTAGATTTTAACAATTGAGTCATTTTTAGGTTCCATGTATGATAATTGTGTGGAGTGAGTGGTTTGATTTGCCTTAGATCCGCCATGAACACCAAAAGAAAGAAGACAATGTGGCACTTAAATTGTGCCTTTCACCCCTTAAAATGTATTAAAACTGATTTTTCAACCCCCCCCAACAAATTACAATAAAGAAATTTTGCAATTTTTACAAGTGACAAGCTCAAATCAACTGTTTGTAACACAGTTATTTTTACAATTTTTAGAAAAACAAGCTTTCCAAAATTGAAAATAGAGGTTACAAACAGATTCCTTGTGATTTTCTGAGCAATTTCAAAAAAAGTTTTCCAAAATTTGACTTTGTATGCAAAAGTTATGCCAATTACAAGCAATAAATGCACCTATACCTTCAGGTTGAAAAAACTACCAAAAAAGTCAAAATACGGAAAAATCACCTACACCACTGTGAAGTTCGTTGAACTAGCTTTTCGACAATATCTCATTTTTGAAAATCCGACGTTGTGGCAAAAAGTTATGCAAAATTTTAAAAAAGGCCTAGAAGAGGCACTTTGAAGACTAAATAGGAGAAAAAAAAGCACTAATCGGGCACAAAAGTTAAGCCCCCAATCGCTGGCACTTGGTCACCAATATGACCACGACAATGGCAGTTGGAAAAATTCGGGCAGTTTAGGAAACCGCTAGCGGTTCACAGACACCTGTTCACATGCAGCAGTTTGCAACCTTAGTGGTCACAGTTTTCTTTTGGCACTTTGAGGTCAGACCACCCACCTAGCGATTGTGTTGTCCCAGGTGGTTGTTTTTCGGCGGTTACATTGACCGCCCACTTGGTGGTCTCTTTTCCTTACCCACCTCATTGTTTTCTTAAGCCGCTGGCTGCTATGTATTAAAGTCGTGAACTGTAATGTCCATAGACTTTAAATATAGTTTGTGCTTTTAAAAGGCCGAAATTTTTTGTGGAAGCACTCAAAAAAATAAATATATATTTTTAATAAAACTACCTAAAGAGCCGATAAAAGAATTTTTTTAATAAGTTTTTTTATGACAACGTACCTTGCAGGTTGGGGGCCTACAACCCTACAACTAAATTTTTTTTGCCCTGAAAACAACTTTTATTGAATATAAGAAAATTATATATCAAAATTCTTGCAAATAGCCACCCAGATGCAATGGCAGGCTTATCTTTTGCCAAAAATGCTCCTGTAAAAAGTTGTTCACCAGATCTGAACTCTAAACCCTTATTTGTCAAAAATGCAAATGTTGACCAAATTGAGTGAAACAAAAGCCAAATCTGACTTTCTCAAGCCTCCTAGACACAATGGGATAGCCTAAAATACTACCACTATAGCCAAAAGTGATGCAATCACTAGATCTCACCAAAATGCATACATGCAATATAGGATTAAAAATTCTTTGCAAACCCTTTCCGATTCTCAAGATAGTATTGAAACACAAGAGAAGAGCATACGGGAATTTGCAAGATCATACAAGAAACTCAAATCACAATAGAACTTGATGAAAAATCTCTAATAAAAAAATGAAAGGGGCTTGTCAGATTCAAAGCTTTGATACCATGTTGAAGTGAGCAACCCAAGATCTTCAATCTGCAACACCAAATAACCTCCACAAGAAATAGAGAGAAGCAACAATGGAAGATGCTATTCCACCAAACAAGAATTGCAATATGATACAATGATCAATATGTTATGCAATTATTCTAAAGATTCCTTGCTTATAAAGGCAAGGATGAGAGATAGAATAAGACAAGATCATGACAAGTGTCTTAATCCTATCACATGAGACAACTAACTCATAACTACCTAGGAAAGTGTAAATTCTAGATAAGACAACTAATACTTATCTAGATAAGACAACTAATATCCTAAGTAAACTTCACATGTGAACTAAGTCCCCTAAGTCCCTAGTAAAGGAATAAACTAGGTACAGAACTTATTCACACCAACAATTTTTTATGTCAAACTTGGGCTTGTTGCACTACTTCTTGGGGATTGAGATTACTCAGTCTTCCTCGGGTATCAATCTTGCACAGTCTAAGTACGCACTTGACATGCTCTAGAGGTTTGATCACATGGTTGATTGTAAGCCTGCACCAACTCCATTTTTGTCAGGGGTCAAACTTGAGGCTAAGTGTTCTTCACCCTTGGTTGATGGCACTTTGTATCAACAACTTGTTTCTAGTCTCATCTATCTAACTCATACGAGGCCCAAAATTTCATATGTAGTAGGCATGGTCTCTCAATTCATGCAGGAGCCACATGAGCTACATTGGAAAGCAACTAAGAATATTCTTCACTATATCAAGGGTACTCACAATTATGGGATTCATTATGCAACAGGTGTGGATTTTGACTTGGTGGGACACATAGATTCAGATTGGGTAGGCGATTCCTAGGATCACAAGTCTACTTTAGGATATTGCTTCTCTCTTAGTTCCTATCCAATTTTTTGGTCAAGCAAGAAGTAGTTTGTTATTGCTCTTTCATCTAGAGAGGATGAGTATTGAGGAGTAGTTAATGCTGCTACTAAGGCCATTTGGCTTTAGAACATTCTCACTGAGTTTGGCATTCCCTTCCGTAAGCCCACAATCATCCATTGTGATAACTAGAGTGCGATTCAAATCTCTCACAATCCGGTCCATCCTTAGTGGACCAAACACATCGAGATCCACATGCACTACATTCAAGATTTGATTCACAGTGAGATCACTGATGTCAAGTACTATCCGACATCACATCAAACTGCAGACCTCTTCAACAAACCCTTCACTGAGAGCAAGTTCCTTCATTTGCGGGCTTTGCTTGGGGTGCAGTTGGTGTCATCTATGGGGAGGCTATTTAGTCCTTGTTTCTTCTTTTCATCTCTCTTTTGGAGAGGAGTTTTGTCCCACTAGGTTTTCTCCTTTTCTTCAGCTTTGAGAGATTTCTTTGCATTGCATTTGTGTGAACCATGATCCTAATACCTACAAAACACAACAAACAAACACATTAGAAGATTGAAATGCAAGTTAGAATCATAATTCCTCAAGAAATCCATTTATCAATGCTCTAAATAGGAAAATGAAAGCAATACAATGAGAAATCAACAAAAGAGATTAAATCCTATGAAAGCAATGTAAATTCTTGATCTCTTGAGGGAGTTGGTGCCAATTTGATGTGAAAATTGGCCCTTTCCCAACTCCAATGCTAGTTTTGATGATTTGATGAAGATTGTGATCCACTTTGATGAAGGTTGATGAATGCTCCAAGCTAAAATCTGCAAAAAACCTAGCTATGATTCAATGAGATGGATGAGAATTGCTAAGTATTTTAGCATGGTAACTTTGCTTGAGATGTGGATGATGAAATAAGGATATGAGCTCTTTATTTATAGATTGATAAGTTGAAGAGATGTCCAAATTTGATCAATGTGGGACAAAGATTCAACCAATGATATGATGCCACTTGTCAACATGTGAGAGGATGAAGGTTGAGCAAGTTTTGATCCATGTGCAAGTTTGAAATTTGAATTTGATGAGATGACATATTTAGGGGGGATGAAAAATGAGTTAAATGCCAAGTGAGAGACATGTAAGAGACAATGTAAGAGCTTTAAATGCTTTGTTGGATGGACAAGTCCTTTTGGGGGGAGATTTCAAATTTGAGGAATATTCCCACTTAGATGCCTTTTTTGAATGTAAATAGGGAATTATTAAATCAAATAAATGATTTAATTGTGCAAGTTGCAAAATCTAGAGGATTTGAATGATTAGATTAAATTAATCAGGATTTGATTAATTTAAGGGGATATTTAGCTGATTTGACAATTTGATTTAGATTTTGGATTAATTTAAATCAAAAAGAGAGGAATATGATAAGAGGCTAATTAAATAAAGATTTTGATTTATTTAATTAAAAGGGATGGTGTTAGATTAAATCAAATAAGGTTTTAATTTATTTAATTTAATAGATAGACTTTAGAGATTTAATCAAATAAATTGATTATTTAATTAAATAGGGATAATTAGATCAGATGAATTGATTTAATTAACAAGGGAAAGTGACTTAGTTAGACAAAATAATTTATTTAATTAAGAGATGAATATTGATGAATTTAATTAGATAAGGGAATTTGATTAAATAGTTAGACTGAGGGATGATTTAGGAAGAAACGATGTTAGTAGATCAAAGTGTGATATCAATCTATATATTTTTGATGTCTACACATTTGTACATGGGTACCTAACATGACCTCATTTTCTAGGACCCATCATCTTTTACATCCTCCTAAGTTATGCTTAAGGGGGGTGTTGGTGCATGTTTTTTTATTTTCCTAGTGCATTAATTTTTTTCCTTAGTCCTAGGTTTTCCCTACACTTAATTAAGCGTGCTTAGGATAATAAAGTGAGTTTATTATTTAAGAACTAGGAGATAAGTGATGAGGTGTCCCCTCCCTTAAAGGGTGGAACCACTTTCCACTTTTGGTGGTCCATCTCCACTTTTTGTGGTTGATTCCTATTGGTTGGATTTTCCACCTACCTCCTCTCCTAAGTTCTATATAAACTCACTACCTAGCTTGTATTTGCATCCATTCTTGCAATACTTTTGCATCCATTCATGCATATTTGTATTGTATCAAGCAATCTTGGAAGCTCTTAATGCAATTTTATCATATTGACATTGCATAATCTCTTGGAGTTTTGGTGTGCATTCTATATGCTTCTCTAGTTTATGTAGCTTTGATTCTCTTATAAAATTCTTGGGTTATTCAATCTATTTCAGATTTCTAACATTTCTAAATCCATATTAGATTAAGGTATGCTTGATTGGATTTGCTCCCAGTAATGCCTTTAATTTAGGTAAAATAATTTGTATAACATATTTAATCAAGTTAGGTAAAAGTTTGTTGGATTAAATATAATTTTTTCCATAGATCTTAATTTTTTTAACCTAAGTAAATTTATTTATACTTAATTATCTATCTTGTAGAACTCTATTTTGTAATTGAATATTAATTGTTTAAATTCAATAGTTCACTTAGAATATAAATTTTATTATTGTTGATTTAATTTATGTTTAAATCTATTATTTAATTGTTGTTCAAATTAAATGACTACTTAATTATTTAATTATAAGATTTTTACATGAAAATGTTAATTCAAAATTACTAGGCTTTTATTACTCTAGACTTGTCAAACCTAATCTAGATGTTTAAGTCATGAAATTATTCATCATTTATTATTGGAATTTAATCCAAATTTTAATTAGATTAGTTTACTTTATTGTTGTTAATTTAGTTTAATTTTAGTCTATTTTTATTATTTACTACATGCTCATAATTGAATGAATGTATAAAAAATTTAGTTGCATGATTCTTGAACATAACTTAGTAGGTAAATTAAAGTTAATAAGTTAATTAAGAACTTAATAATCTTGATTCATTAAATTTACTCTAGGATATAGAATCACTATATTATAAAATTCATCAACCTAAAAATTCTCCTAATGCATAATTTTTTTATAGTCGCTTAGACCTATTAGGAGAAAACTAAACATTTTGAATAGAGTATTCCTAGACTAGATGATGACTTTATTCCCTTTTCCTTTTGGTGTAGAGCATTATGATAGCATCATAAACATGATGTCATTAAATGCATGAAAGTATTTAATCTAAAGTTGTCTTGGTTTGCACTAGAAAACACAATTTTTTTTGAGGTTGTGTTTGTTTTAGGTTGATAAATTTTGTGCATGATATTCGTTATATTATTTTGCTTATATGTAGAATGAGTAAAAATATTGATAAGATCCCTGCCACAATGAAGTATGAATTCCAAGGAGTTCTTAGGATCTCTAAGATTATCTCCACTATTCAGGATATCATAGACACAAACCTTGGGCGCATTGATCTCAAGGATTTCTGGAAAAATATATTTTAGGATGATGCTACCTTAAAATCAAGAACCATTATAAATTTTGGATTGGCTCACATTGTTGTATTCCTGGACTCTCTCCAAAACCCATATTTGATTCTAGCTTGTGCCTCACATTATGATCCTAACACAAGAACATCAAGGGATCCATATGGGAAAATTGTTTTGAACATTGACCCTGACCTCATAGATCATGTGTTTTTCCTTCCATTAAGGAATACTTGAAGACACTAATAGAAGAAAAGGATCAAGAAGCATTTGAGGCTAATGATGAACATAATGTTTGACACCTCAATAATTCTTGGTTAACCAAGACAAAGAAATAAATAACTAAAATACCCAAGAATTTGACCAAAGCAATTTTTCATGGAGAGATTGGAGACACTATCACTCTAACAAATAGAGTCATGGGTAAATCCAAAATCCATTACATATCATACCTAGATGTACCAATATATCTACATGATCCTCAAGGATGGATAATAAATTGATTGGGCCCAACTAGTAAGCGACAATTTAAATCAATAGTTGACCATTGTTTAGGCCACCGAGAAATTTATAATGACATCCTACATCATTTACTTGATTGCAAGGAAAGCTAATGTCCCAAGATTAACCACAAAGGATACATTAGGGGAAGGGGTTTGACAAAATAGGGTTTGAGAATACTACAATTAGCTAAAATTCAAATAATCCCAAAAACATTATAAGCTGGTCAATCATGCATTCATCTACCCTATCATTAATAATTTTTTTGGAGATGATACAATCAAAATCACTGATGAGGCAAAGAAATTAGTATCTAAGAGAGGAAATTGCTTTATTTGATTCACTAAACCTATATACATTAAAATTTAATTTTTTTTGAAGCACCATTATTGCTTCCAAGATTTTACATCAACAAATTAATCGTGTGAGAATTTACAAGAAAAAATTTGGATATTCAAAAGAAGTTTACAAAAAAACATAAGCTAGGCATACAATTCCCATTCATTACAGGTTACCATTTGTTCCCCAATATAGTATATGCAAGAGCTTCTGAGGAAGAATTATACATCATCAACATAAGGCCACATAACCCTTGAGCAAGATAATCCTGATGACAAGGCATATAATTTTTTTGGTTATGAATATAAGAATAAGAATTCATGCAAGATTTATAGGAAGATTACTACCATGATTTTGATGTTAGAAAAATAATCTTTTGTAGGTTATCACTAAGAAAAATAAAACATAAGAGTATTGGTGAAGATATCTTAAATAAATTGACAGATGATGGGACTATTTTGAACTCGACTTATGATCTCCAGAATATAGATAGCATGCCCCTACCAATGGTTAATTAGATGATAGAAAAATATAATAACATGAAGTTGATTAATCAAAAGGTAGAAAATTATAGTTTGGGTTGGTTGGAGGCTACCAAAATTAAGATGGGAAAGGAAAAGAGAATAAAATAATAATAAGAAGAATGATCCACCTCTTGCATACAAGAGAACCAAGACCAAAATGGCATAGAATACTAACAAAAAAAAAAAGAAAGCCTTTGATAAGGCTACAAAAATAAAATAAACTTCTAAACTAGGGGTCATGGATGGATTTAGAGCAACACTATTGCAACAAGCCCACACTGAAAAACTAACGGTTATTCTTCTAGCTCTTTCACTATATATTCATGATTAACTTGAGAAAACAAAATTTGTTGCATCTTCTCCCTCTTATGAAGGACCCTTTCTCCCAATTTCACTCTAGGACACCACCAAGAACACCCAATTCTACAACACCATCGACACATAGGCCCTAAAGGATGATGAGACTAAAAGCACAACTAATAAGGTGTTTTAGAAAGTAGAATAATTAAATAAAGGAGAGGACATCTTGAAAACCCCACAATCTCCTTCGAGTAGAATTGAGTCTCAACATGAGACTATTTTGGTTGAGGATATAGATGAAAACATTGATAAAGTTGGTCAATGAGACATTGATCAACATGGATAGGATTCAGAGACACCTCATGAACAATAGAAGATATAGTCTCCAACTCATACTCCTCCACAAAAACAATCAACATCATCTCCTCCATAGATTCCTCCATTCTAACAATAGATATACCTTCCTCCCAACCCATGACAAAAAAAAACAACAATCTACCATTGATACAACTATGTAGAATGTCTTCATTAGCCCAACTTGGTTGAAGTTAGCTTTTAGTGCTAGGAGGATAAGTGTTGAAATAAATTGATTGGATTTAGAAGTAGTGACGATTACGGTTTATAAAGAAAAAATCTAAAAGAAGCCTAAGGTCCTCTCGACAATCCAAATAAACTAAAACAAAGAAAGGATTGCTGAAATAACACCTCCCATAATAGAGAAGGATGCTTGAGATATGATGCCTTAGGATTATCAAATTACTCAAGTAAATCTGGGTAAACAAACGAGGAAAGAAGAGGTGGCTTCTTTGGAAAAAGTTGTTGAATACTTGAAACTAAGAATAACAAAGGACTAGAAGACTAAAAGGCAACTCAAGGAGAAACTACAACAATTCATGAATTTTGTTAAAGGTTTGTGTTGTCACTTGGAATTGTACCCTTTTGACCCAATGTTTAGTATTTTGAAAAAACATGGGAATGATCTCAAGGTGTGGGACCTTGTAGATGAGATCAAACCTCCAAAGAAGATCAGTTCCTTTCTAATCAAGATGCAAGAGTTTTGGACCAACCCAACACTACATAAACCTACAACTAATCCTATTCTATCGATTCTCCAAGGAAAGGGGTAAGAAGGAATGCATTAAAAGGAAATGGTGGTGATGCACCTAGATTAAATGTGATTCTTTTTCTCGCTACAACACAAATAACCAATTAGATTACTTGAAGAACTTACACAATTCTCTATTTCACAACTCTTAGAGGTGTGTATAGAGGTTGGATCTTGAAAAATACTAAGAGGGAAAGATTAAACTCACAGTTAGAACCTTAAAATGAATTCAACACAATATACAACCAAAGAAGAAACAAAAAAATAACAATTTAGGTATGAAGGTAAGAGAATTTCAAATGACACATTAAAAGATAGAAGAGATAAAAATGGTAGTTTTCATTGATACAAAGGCATGAAGCTTATTTTACAAAGTAGAGTTGTAGAACCCTCATGGAGAAAACAAACGAAGAGGAACCCATTACAATGAGGCTTAACAACCTTTTATTCATCCATTGGGTGTTAGAAAAGATAGGGCATGTGGTAGAGAAGGAAACCCTAACCACAACCCTCTTAATGATACTGACATATTTGCATGGGAATCCATATTTGAAAAGTGTGAAAATCTCCCAAAAACCCTGCCATACTTCCATTGATGAATCAAGGGTTGTGTGTGGATAAAATCTTGTGAAATCCATTGAAAATGCGACCCATGGGTAGGTGCTTAACTGAAAGGAGCTATGTAAACCAATAAATGTAGCATGGTATTGCTTCTCCCCTTGATTCATGCAAATTTGATTTATAATGTCATTCGGGAAAATTAGATCAAATTTTACAATTGTCGATCATTGAAATGCACATTAATGGTGAAATTCTAGCCATTCTAGTACTTTTGCAGGTTCAAGAAGTGTAATTAGACTAGTTACAGGAATTCGACCTCCATCAGACTCATGCGTGTCAGGAAACCCCATGGGTCCGCATTAGGTGCTTTCGACTCTTAGTCCTTAGCACTTTTATCACTATCATGTTCATGTGGAAATTCAATTGACAATTGAACAATGCCCTTTATCTTATATAACGATTTAGTTGGAAACTCCCACAAAGCCATTCGTAGTCCATTTTGTTTCCATCAGGTCAGGAACCTTCAATTGCACCTTTGTGAAAATTCAAGCTCCAACTCGATATACAAAATAATAATTAGCATCAATCTATGCAAGAAAATTATTGGAAAATGAACCTTATCTTGATCGAGTTCACTTAGAAATTTCCACAACAATCCTTCTTTAACATGTTGGATTTGACAGAAACCAAACCTCCAACTGAACCATGCGGAAGAAACACTTCCATCTACACCTTGTGGAGACTTTGACACCATCGAGCAATGACAAAACTTTATTCGACATCAGAACATATGGGGAGTTGGAATTCAACCACCCACAAAATACATAGTCAAATTTGGGCTTCATCAGTCCATGCGAGACCTCGACTGGAAACTCCAACGGTGGGGAAACCATCAACATCTGCACTTTACCCTTTTGAAATGATGTTCGCTTCACATGAAAACACCCACATTGTTAGTTTCCCACGAAATCCTCACAAACCTTCAACTTGTGAGACTTTAACCTCCATCCGCTTCATGTGAGAAGTTGACCGACATCTGCTCGCAAAAGCTGTACTTAGCTAACTTAATTCCATTTCAAGAGTTTTGCAGAGAAGTAGCCAACATCTGAACTTCACCTCTTGGACTTCATTCGGTTTAGTTGGGAATCCCCCACAAACTTCAACCTTCCTTGCAGGAATTTAACCTCCATTTGTCGACAAAATCTAGTAGAGCTCAAAATTTCTGTAAGAGCATAACTTGGTCATTTTTTACTTAATTTTCTTCAAATTCGAACTAGAGATACCCATTTGACCCTTCTTTAAGATGGAACATTTAGGTAACCCCCACACTTAATCTAATTTTTGTATTTCTTAATTTAAGGTAATTGACTAAGGACCAAGAGACTAATTCAACCATTAGATGCATAAAACCATGCAATATGTCCCAGATAAGATCTCTTAGATTGGTAATAACTAATGGGCCATAAGGTGGGCATGAAATGTCAACATTTTGATCATCCCATTACCAACACAACCAACCACTTCTATAGATGCATCGATTTTGATCTCAAAGGTTGATGTAGATAATTTGCAAGCGATGAAATAAAAGGCACACACTTTAGATAGTTGGATAGACACACTTTTGTACAAAGCTGGTAAATAGATAGAATTCAAGTGTATTTTTATCACCAAATAATTTATTTAGATCAAATAATGGATCAATTTTTAAGTCTAATGAGGAGAGATGATGAAATGTATTAGAAAGATCTTCCCTTATTTAGGGAAATGAGCAAAATGTCTCCCTAGGAGTTAGTAAAAATGTGATTTTGCAAGAAAATAATATGGATTTTGTTGATAAAACCATCAAGATAATAGCTTTCAAGTGAGACTTGATGGCATGGTATATTTAAAAGATTCTTTCAAGGAGCGAGAAGAATTGAATAGAGTCTAGGATAATTTTGAAGATTTTATAAATCTAATAATGATTTCACATTTGGTTATATGAAAAGGCATGATATTGAATCAATGTAGGAAATTCAACAGGTAATAAACGATAGGGTAGATGGACGAAGGAGTGGAGAAAACAAAAGTTCAATGGATTAGTTGATGCAACTCAAGTTTGATTTTTTTTTTTGATAAAGATTTAACAGATATGAACGATCAATAAGATTTCTCTCAAAAAATGTGTGAAGATTCCAAGTTTCAATTTATTGAATGGTATTAGGTAATATAAAACTAAATAAGTGTTTAAAATATTATCTTGAGTTCAAGTAGAGGCAAAGAGGACAACAATAATTTTGAAATTGAATAATTTTGGTGCTAAGACAAATTTTCTATTTTTATCATATTGAGACATTTATCTATTTAATCTATTATTTTATTTGTAATTCAATAAACTTGTTGTAAGATGGGTCTCGCTAAGCATATAAATTGATCCCTATATTTTAGGCATTGTTAAGTAGTAGTTTGAAGAATCATGCAAGAACTTGTAAAACATGATGCATGCATTAGTTTTTGAAGATTGGAGTTAGAGAATTATTTTGGGATTGATCTAAAGTTTAAAATATATATATAAACAAAATTTACAATAGATATTTCATGACATTTAGATATTTCTAGCTCCTTTATTTTCCTATAAAAGGATGCATCTAAGACTAAATACAAGGGCTGACTCTTTTAGTATTTTTCTCTTAATGAGACAATAATAGTTACTAGTTTTTTCATTTGTGTAATAGATAGAGAAAGAACTCTCGAAGGAGAAGATCGAAATTTTGGTGTAGTGAAATCTTGCTAAAGTTAATAAAGATTCTTCTTCTTCAATTATCTCTTGTCTCTTGAATGGTAAAGTGCACTAAGCAATTCTTTGTGTGGAAATTATGTGGAAATGAGAATATTCCAAATTTAATATCTATTTCTTGTTGAGTTATTGGAATTATCATTAAATTCACATGTGAAGTACAATAGTTTAGTGAATATATTTATGATTAACTCTAAAATTCCTTTGAAGATTGTACTTATTTTATTATAGATGATTTTGATAAAGTAAGTTCTTGAAATTTGTTCCCAGACTCATTTGCATGAAGAATTGAAATCTTTAATCAAATCATTCATCTTTATTTTACTTCTTGTTAACCGTATTTCTTTTACATTTTATTTTAAAAACCATTTAGAATATATTAAAATATAATTACAAAATAGAAAATTGGAAAAACATTAGAAAAATAGGAAAATCATAAAAAGGAAACCATTTGAGAAAGAACTATTTTTTTAGTTTACAAACCATAAAAGGACCCTTAAAAAAACTTTCCACCATTGAATGTTGAGCTACCCAACACTATTGAGACCCAACTATATAGACCTTGGAGATAACAAATCTTTGATATGTCATCTTTTCAAGAGAGGAGGTATAATTTACGCTACCTATATTGTATGGTGCTAATTGGACCATAAACACCACATAATGTGTATATACCTTGAAACATGGAGTGGAGCAACTAAAATGAAACTTTCAAGTGGAAAAAAACTACGAACACATGGAAATGATTAGAAAAGAGGAGAAAGGTCCCATTAGGTGTGCCAAAGATGTGTTCATACAAAATACAAGCACTCAAGAAAATTTAAACTAATGTCACATATTCTACTCACAATATATGCAACATTATGATTAAGAATAAGGATTAATAAAATATTAATAAAAACATACAAAATTATCTTAACAACAAGATTTTTCCATAGTCCATGATAACAATGTGCATGTATTTTTGGATTTGACTTTGTTATATTTTTTATGCTAAAAATATCACATATTCAAATCCATAAATATATGCGCATCGATACAAAATTTTCACCAATATCAAACCTTGTTGCACTAAACTATAGTGGTTGTGCCCCAAAATGGTTGATGAAGATATGTGAGTGCTCCTACCAACAACGTAATATTACATTCCAAGGAGTCATGTATGATAATGGCTTGGGTTGATTCCAATTTATAATTTTTGAGTGAGGGATTGGATGGCTAGGATTGATTTGAAGGATTAAGAGCTCTCATTGCTTGAGAGATTTGGGATGGTGAGGAGATGAAACGTGTCTCCATGTGGTTGGTGGGTGTAGAGGAGTCCAAGATTCAAGGAAAATCAATGATTGAGGATTCCTTAGAAGAAGTGGATGGATGGGATAGAAGAGGTACCTTGAGGTGTACCAAGATCCATGTCACATATACAAAGACCCATAACTTGTGTATAAAAACCATTCTTGTGTACACTTTTGGAAGATGTACAAGGTTTAAATGGGTTGATGAGGGTTAGGAATATGCAAGTGGGTGATTAGTGGGCTAATTGGTTTTAGCCCACTTAATGAAAAGTGGATGGAAGAGAGACTTAAATAAATAAAGTATATTTATTTAATTTTTGGGATGGGGATGAGGGACTTAGATAAATAAATATTTAGATTTATTTATCTAAGTTTGGACTATAGAAAAAGGGTGATGTGATGATTAAATTCTACAAAGAGGGTTGGATGAATAGTGATATTATTAATTAAATAATAAAATATTATTTAATTAATAATACGAAGAAAATTAGATAATTGATCAAATAAATAAAAATTTATTCAATCAATTATAGAGGAAATTGTTGGATACTGGGCTAAAATGATGATGTGTCAATTTTAGGTGTCTAAGGGTGAAATAGTTTCCCTTCCATGGTTGCTCATAGTGGGCGACTAAGTCATTAGTAAATTATTTCCAACTAGGTATCTCCCCTTGCTTGTCGCCCATCATCCATCGATACCATTGATAAGGTTTAGATTGTAGATGTAATAAGATTATGTCACCATTGTATTGTTCGGTGTATTATGAAGTTTAAAATATTGTTCCATGAGACCATCAAACTTATGAATGTCTATTTTGAGTACAATTTTGGACCTTGAAAATGCTACCCTATCTCTAGATTTTGTCTATTATAGTTATATTGCCTAAGTCATTTTTTTAGGGATTTAATTTAGACAACAGTTTTTGTTTACACCTATCCAAACACTCATTTAAAGATGTTGCAAACATTGGGTAAACAAATCATCCTTAATAAATGCACCACTATTTCACATTCTAGTAGAATTTTTTCCTCAACTTTAGGTGTGAACAATAAATAGGGGAATCAGATTTAGTATTTCTAGAAAATTCCCTGTCCTAAAGTTGACATGACTTCTAATGTGTTTTTTTAACTAAGTATTTTAGATAAGGGAGAATAATTTGGTGTGAATTGCAACTAAAAAAAAATTATAACATGATTTATAATTGAATTTGGCATTCATCTTTTGATCAAAATTGGACCACTAAAGTATCGAATTAATTTCTCCTCTAATAAAAAATTATAAAGAACCAACCCTATCTAATTTTTCACATGCTTTCCAAAAATGTATTTCTTTTTTTAAATTGTGGTCAATGAAGCAAATTAATGTAAAATAATAAAATTGTAATATAACTCAAAAAAATGATCATAGAAAGCTAATCTTTTACTTGAAGCTTCCTTGATTATATACCTCAAAACCTTAAAAAATATGTCCAAATTCACAATGGTTTGTGAGTTATAGCAAAAAAAAAATTTGTGCTCCAAATTATAGCTCTAATACCACTTGTTAGAGTAGCTCTTAGAAATAAATGCAAAAATCAATAAAAGAATAGACCACTTTGAGGGGGTGACCTCCAATAACCAGAAAATAATAATATGGATCGATAGTCAAATTTTTTATGGTTTGGAAGAGTTTTTCTCTTCTTTATTTGTAGACATAACAATGTAAGATCACACCTTTTCATTTGAACTAAATCTACCTAAAATAACTAAAACTCTTAAGCATGACACAAATACTTAATTTTATTCTATTGAAAAAATACAATAATAAAAATAAAATGCACACACTCATTTCACCTTTTATAAGGGAGAGGACCCAATAGTTGAGCACCATAACTTCGTACTTCTCAAAATCCTATGTGGAAATTTCAAATCAATCCCAAATTTTTACAGCAGCTTATTTGGCAAGTCCCATACTTATAACTAAGGTTTTAGGGCCACACCATCAAATATGATGCCACATCAGCATGCTTTTTGTCAAGGTGTCCAAAAAGGCCCAAAAAAAAGTGAGACCGTTACTTGTGCATCTACATCATGTTTTATTGGGCGCTGATGTGGCATCACATGATTTGTTGCTTTTTAGATCTAAGGAATACATTTCATTTAAGTATGGGTAATCATCATCAACACTAATAACTTTTAAATCATAACTATTGGTTCAGTACTGTTAAAAATATTAGACATCATATAAACAAATGCTATCACAACGATCAAAACGTGCTCAAATACTTGGTCCTTTCCCCTATTTTATTATGATGGAGGGATTTTTGCCTTTTATTTACATGAAATTCATATACGCCACATTCTTATGTTTACTCACCTTGGCCTTTTATATTTTATGATTGTGATATGCTTTAGGACAAATGGTTGGCATTTCTATAACTAGGGGAACATGAATTGGGTACAATACGAAGAATTGCAGTCCAAAAAGCACTAAACAACGAGAGTGTTCAGTTCTGAAATCACAACTAAAAAGGTACAATGGAATGTTCAGTTCTGATTTGATAGAATTTTGAGAGAAAGACATTTCTGCATTAATTTCACTTCACTTTTGGCAATCTGGAAACCTCTTACCATGTCAGACGTGTAGAGACTGGGAGATGCCAAGCAAGCTGATTGAAAAATATCTTCTCTTTCTTTGCCACCTGTACCCATGCAAAAAATGTTTTGCCCTTTTTCTTTCATATACAACGAAAGCTTGTGTTTCGTAGCATAACATAGTCCAGTTAAGAAAAGAAACAAAAGAAAACAATGGGGGACATCAAAGAGAGGAAGGAAGTAGAATCCCACACACTGGGTGAACCTTTGCTTAATGATCATGGGGAAGTAGAGATAGAAGTAATGGAGAAGAGACCCCAACCCCCTTATGGAGGAGACTATGCCAAGAGCATTGTTTATGCTGGTCTTGACGCCATTGTTACTTCTTTCTCCTTGGTTGCTGCCGTTTCTGGCCTGCATATGTCGGCTGGTACTATATATTTTTACAGATGTTTTCACAGCCGACTTGATTTTAGATTCAATTTGAACTTATTTTGGATTTGATATTTAGCTTGGTTGTTTAGTCTTTTGCATTTTTTTTGGTTTTGTTTAGTTTACAGAGGCTTTAGTCTAGATGCCACTGTCATTTCCTTCTCCTTGGTCTCTGCCATTTCCAAATCCTTACCACTTTGAGCTTTGGATTTTTCACTTCTTATGTGATGCAGTGGAAGTTTTGGTGTTGGGGTTTTCGAATCTGGTGGCAGATGGAATATCCATGGGATTTGGGGACTTTCTGTCGAGTCTTACAGAGAGAGATTTCGCTGCCAGTGAAAGAGAGGTTACAGAGTGGGATGTGCGCTATAATCTGCCTCCTCAGGTCACACAGCTTGTCACCGCTTATCAATCTCTTGGGATGGCCCAACAAGATGCAGCCGCTGTAAATATCAATTTTCTCCCCTTTTGTTAAAAGAAATTGGGTATGTTGTGTAAGATGATTGTTCTTTAGCATTGTATGTGTAAATGTGAAAGGAAATTGGGTTTTCATTTAGAAGGGAAAATTGGGGTTTCATGTAATGGGGGAAATTGTGTGTGGGTGTGAGTCTAATGTGATTTTTACAGGTTGTGGAGATGATTGTTCTTTAACATTGTATGTGTAAATGTGAAAGGAAACTGGGTTTTCATCTAGAAGGGAAAATTGTGGTTTCATGTAATGGGGAAAATTTTGTGTGGGTGTGATTCTAACCTGATTTTTACAGGTTGTGGAGATGATTGTTCTTTAACATCACATGTGTAAATGTGAAAGGAAATTGGGTTTTCATTTAGAAGGGAAAATTGGGGTTTCATGTAATGGGGAAAATTTTGTGTGGGTGTGTGATTATAATGTGATTTTTACAGGTTGTGGAGATATTTTCAAAGTACAGTGACATAATGGTGGACCAAAAAATGGCTACCCAAAAGGGAATATTGCCTCCTGGTGAAGGAGAATGTCCATGGAAAAATGGATTAGTGACATTTGTGGCATTCCTGGCGTTTGGATGCACTCCTCTGCTTTCCTTTCTCATTCTCATTCCATTTACAGATAATGTTTATCTGAAGTTTGGAGGGGCCTGTCTTCTTGCTGCATTAGCTCTTATTCTTCTTGGCCTGGCCAAAGCCAAAATCTCGGGGCATAACTATGTTACCTCTGTGTTAATGGCTCTCTTCAATGGAGGACTTGCTGCATCTGCAGCTTATTTGATTGGATGGACTCTCAGAAATATTCTTGGCCTTCAAGACTAGTAATCAACTCTATTCTTATAGAAATAGATTTGACAGGTGTATATTTTCCAGTAACAGTGACTGACAAAAACCTGAGAGAGAGCAGGGGTCGAGACCCAATTGATTTCGGATAATATTTTGAAGTTGTTAATTTCGAAGAAGTTTTGTTAACCAGCTGATCATTCGTTACCAGTCCATCTCTTTTATGTATAACATGACTCTGATTCTAATGGAAGTTTTGTTGTCATTTTTACTATCTCTCTACTTTTGAATACGAACTCTTTCAAAATTTTAACCACATTAAGCTAAATTTGAGTTTTGATTATAGCATGGAGGGTAATGTTTATTTATTTATTTATTGAACAAGCTTGAAATTAAGCTACAATTCTTTGGTGCTTTCTTATGATTTAGTTTTTTTTTTTCTATTTTTTATCTTTTAGGGTTCACAACACATTTCCTTTTTTATGATTTAATATTTTGTTAGGTACTAAATTTCACAACACATTTGCTTTCTTATGACCTTTCTGTATCTTTATTTTGGAGGATTATTGTGTGATATTATGTGAGGTTTCCAATGGAAGATGATGCATGATGGATATTATGTGATGATGAATACTAGTTTTTTATTTTTTATCTTTATTTTGAGGATTATTGTGGGATATATGTGAGGTTTCCATTTAACATTTTCTTTCTATCACTATGGTGACTTACATTACATATGTTGAGTTTATGGATCTTGTTGGCCTCTTCCCAAGTTTATTTTTGTGTTAGGCATCAGTTCTTTATAGAGCAACCTCTAATTCTTTGTGTCTTAAGCCTTTGAAAACCCATTTTTAAGCTCAAGTCTAAATCTATGTTTTATCTGCTTTGCACACTTTCTCTGATTTGTAGGTGACTTAAAAATAGTGTCCACACACCTTCATAGAGTTGATTTGGAAAAGCCCTGTTAAACTTGTTATGGGACTTTTTTCTCGATTTTCAAAAGGAATCCTATTTTACATGTAATGACTCTTAGGAATTAAAAAGAGATTAAAAGTAAATGATATTATCACCCAGCAAAGGGAGATTTAGCACCTTATATTTGAGTTGTTGATTGTTAGGTACATTTTTAATATATCTGTTTATAAATTGTTAACCATTGAGCTATTGATTGTCGAGTCCATTTTTTTATATAGCTCTCTTAAAAATTGTCAACCATTGAGTTATTGATTGTTGAGTTCATTTTTTATATATTTTCTTATAAATTGTCAACCGATATGTTTGTAAAAATTCTCAGGAGAATTGAGAAAACATGTTTCTTTTAGATTTTTTTAGTGAAGTGTTTTCTAGATATATAGAATAGATAATTTTCTATAATAGAAATGGACCATTTAAAAACATGTGTTTCTTTTAGATTTTTTTAGTTAAGTGTTTGTGTATTGAAAATTCAATTTTCTAGATATATAGAATAGATCATTTAGTATAATTTGGTATTTTTCAATTTTCATGTTGGATAAGTGTTATTTACTTTAACATTTAATAGGTAGGTTGGATGGGATTGGATGGGAAAAAATATGATTTTTTCAAAAATACATTTGGTTGGAAAAAAATATAATTTTTGAAAAGTTGTGTTATTTCGAGTATTTTTTATTTTTATCCATGCATTAGAGCATTCATGTATATCTTTTTCATGATTACATGCAATGTGCAAATATGTTTTTATGCATATGTATATCTACATACGCCTAAGAGTGGAGTTAGAGTGATTTGTTTTCGTCTATTGAGAATAGATGAGTTTTTGCAATAGTGAAATATTATAGTTATAGTTTTTTATCCAAAAGGATTTTCTCACTTAAAAATATTATGTATTGTTTTTTCTTTCTAATATTTTATTTACTTTTGTCTCAAATTGTATTTGTACGATTTCTATTGTTTAGGTTTACTAGCCCTTTGTTTCCTGTATGTGGTATAAGATCTTGGTTTATATATTGTTTGACTATATGTGGTATGAGATCCTAGTCTAAATATTGTTTAAAGTGTTAGGGTTTCTTTTCTTTTGTCTATGATAAAATCTATCATGAACGGAAGCTATATATATGTGAGGATTTGTGTATGAAAGACACAAATCACAAGGATATATATTTAAAAAATGAAGATTTGTGTATGAAAGACACAAATCACAAGGATATATATTTAAAAAATGAATAAGATGATGAATTTGGAAGATCTTTTTGGACAAAGTGGATTGTTGTATCATCAACAAAACCAATAGATAGGAAGGTTGAAGATTGGTGCATTCTTAGGAAGGCAAGGAGTTCAAGAATTTGGAAGATTTGTCAAGGATATATATTTAAAAAATGAATAAGTAAAAAATGAATAAGATGATGAATTTGGAAGATTGGTGCATTCTTAGGAAGGCAAGGAGTTCAAGAATTTGGAAGATTTGACAAGGATATATATTTAAAAAATGAATAAGATGATGAATTTGGAAGATCTTTTTGGACAAAGTGGATTGTTGTATCATCAACAAAACCAATAGATAGGAAGGTTGAAGATTGGTGCATTCTTAGGAAGGCAAGGAGTTCAAGAATTTGGAAGATTTATTTCTTGACAAAGATTAGATAGACATGAAGATTGAAGATTGGTTCATTCATCAACAAAACCAATAGATAGGAAGGTTGAAGATTGGTGCATTCTTAGGAAGGTAAGGAGTTCAAGAATTTGGAAGATTTCTTTCTTGACAAAGATTAGATAGACATGAAGATTGAAGATTGGTTCATTCTTGATCTATTAGATAGACATGAAGATTGAAGATTGGTTCATTCTTGATCTAGGAAGGCAAGGAGTTCAATAAGATTATGTCTATCAAATTTATTTTTGTTGAATGTATCAATATAAATTGAAGATTGGTTCATTCTTGATCTAGGAAGGCAAGGAGTTCAATAAGATTATGTCTATCAAATTTACTTTTGTTGAATGTATCAATATAAATTGAAGATTGGTTCATTCTTGATCTAGGAAGGCAAGGAGTTCAATAAGATTATGTCTATCAAATTTAGTTTTGTTGAATGTATCAATATAAGCCACAATAAGCCACAATAAAGGAGCTATGCCACAACCAATAGATAGGAAGGTTGAAGATTGGTGCATTCTTAGGAAGGCAAGGAGTTCAAGAATTTGGAAGATTTCTTTCTTGACAAAGATTAGATAGACATGAAGATTGAAGATTGGTTCATTCTTGATCTAGGAAGGCAAGGAGTTCAATAAGATTATGTCTATCAAATTTACTTTTGTTGAATGTATCAATATAAATTGAAGATTGGTTCATTCTTGATCTAGGAAGGCAAGGAGTTCAATAAGATTATGTCTATCAAATCTTATTATGTCTATCAAATTTAGTTTTGTTGAATGTATCAATATAAGCCACAATAAAGGAGCTATGCCACAATAAATTGAAGATTGGTTCATTCTTGATCGAGGAAGGCAAGGAGTAGGCAAGGACTTCAATAAGATTATGTCTATCAAATCTTATTATGTCTATCAAATTTAGTTTTGTTGAATGTATCAATATAAGCCACAATAAAGGAGCTATGCCACAATAAAGGAGCTATGGGGTAAATTTAGTGTATAGTGTTATCAAGGAAAGCCTCTAGCATCTATAAATTTTCTCTAGAAGAAGTTTATGTCTATCAAATTTAGTTTTGTTGAATGTATCAATATAATCCACAATAAAGGAGCTATGCCACAATAAAGGAGCTATGGGATAAATTTAGTGTATAGTGTTATCAAGGAAAGCCTCTAGCATCTATACATTTTCTCTAGAAGAAGTTTTATTCACTAAAGATGAATGATGGTGACTATGTACATTTGAATACTTTCAATACTATAGTAAGTTAGTTATTATTTGTTGAAATTAAAATGGGTGATAGAAGAGAAATTAGCAACAAATTTGCAACAAACAATTGCGATTTTAAGCATTTTTCAAAGGTCTCTTCACATTTTTGAATGTTTAATTTTTTTAACCCCAAGGAATGTCTATGGAATTTATGTAAACATTGTAAAAGACGTTCAAATATTTTCCCCTTTTGAAAGCCTTCATGTTTTGTTCATATTGACTATTTCTAAACAAAGATAAATGTTTGCATGGTGTATGAACATTTTAAAAGTATGTTTAACTTGGTGTACATTTAAACATGCCTCATTTCTACCTTGGAGGCTTTGAATATACTTGTAAAGATTGGGAGATAACAAAATAAGGAGTTATATGCATACTCTTTTAGGGTTTCTTTAAAGTATTTAATGTGTTTTAGACAAAGATAAATGTTTGCATGGTGTATGAACATTTTAAAAGTATGTTTAACTTGGTGTACATTTAAACATGCCTCATTTCTACCTTGGAGGCTTTGAATATACTTGTAAAGATTGGGAGATAACAAAATAAGGAGTTATATGCATACTCTTTTAGGGTTTCTTTAAAGTATTTAATGTGTTTTAGATATTATATGTTTGTTTACACTCATACTCTTTGATTTTGCATTATCTATGTTGTTGATTAAATGGACATGATAGATTGTAGAATTGGCCATGGATGGTAGATAATAATGTGTATGAAGACACCTTGTAGGGTTTATAGGGAAATCTATAAGTTGTTGATTGTTAGGAGAGCGTCTCTCCAATAATTTAAACATGGCTCATTTCTACCTTGGAGGCTTTGAATATACTTGTAAAGATTGGAAGATAACAAAATAAGGAGTTATATGCATACTCTTTTAGGGTTTCTTTAAAGTATTTAATGTGTTTTAGATATTATATGTTTGCTTACACTCATACTCTTTGATTTTGCATTATCTATGTTGTTGATTAAATGAACATGATAGATTGTAGAATTGGCCATGGATGGTAGATAATAATGTGTATGAAGACACCTTGTAGGGTTTATAGGGAAATCTATAAGTTGATGATTGTTAGGAGAGCGTCTCTCCAATAATTTACATATCAAGGGTTATGTAGATAATGTTCTTAATATTTTCCTTAAAAATGTGTGTCTATCACTACCTACCAAGACTATTGCATTAGATAAGAACAAGTTCCTTCAACATTTTTTAAACTACACTACAATTCATGACAGACACAAGGTTCACACAATTCCACCCACAAACATATGAATAGAGAGTGATAAAAAATCATGTGGTTGTGCACTTCTCTAAGTGTACCACTCAAAGTATCCCCACACATTGGATGAGAGTTTTCCTTATGTTTGCCGAAGCTACAATTGAGCTCTTTAGGATCATTTGACAACACATTTAAAGTTTATCTTGAGTTCCATCTATTGTCATCCATTGAGATAGAACTCTATGTTGTATGGGAAGAGATACCACCTTGTGGAGGAAATGAAATGGTAAAGACAACCAAATTTGTTCAAACAAATTGAACATGTGTAATAAAAACCTAACAATATTTTGTAGAGAACCAAAGAAAAGTATTATAAATTTAGTTAACAAAATTGGCACATAATAACAAGGTCACAATATTTTGTAATAAACCAATGAAAATTTTAAGGTACATCATGATCAACATTGTGTTCCCCATTGATTTCAAGATGATAAAATATTTGGTTATATCTTTAGAAAAAAAAAGGCTTCAATACTTAACTAAGGAACTCAAAATATTTGGTCACATCTTTAGAAAAAAAAGATTCAATCCTTAACTAAGGAACTCAAAACTTGTGTGATAAGGCAAATGTGTGATAAAGCATTTGATCTCAACTTACCACTCTACCCTAGATTTCGTCTATTTTTTATGCATTATTAATTTTACCCATATTTTCCACTAATCTTTTGCATATTAGACATTTGTAAGCAACTATAAAGCATAGAGTTGAACCTCTACACTACCATTCCTATGCCTATTAGTCAAGCCATTGATAAAGTGTTTAAAGAGGTCTATAATCAATAGACTATCAAGTGATGAGGCATTCTGGAAAGTGATCTACCAAGAACCTAATTCAACAAAAAAATCCTTCTTTGGTATAGAAACTTTGAGCAATGGAGACAATTGCTTTTTAGGCAAGGATGACTACTTCAAGGAAAGCTTGTTATCCAAGTGGCAATTTCAAATAAGTTTCTAAAAAATTAAAAAACACTTTTATTAGGGTAACGTCCCATGGAGGGGGGCTTCCTAAAAAATTGCAATGGGTGTTGCTTAGATTTTTTAGGAAATATTTTAAAGCTTGTGGTGTCATGATTTTAATAGTGCAATTCAGCTTAAAATTTTAAGCTCCAAAATTAAATCATTTTTATTTTCTGGTAGGAATTTAAAATTTTAGATGATAGACAAGTGGTAGAAAAAATTCCTAAGCTATAGGGGCAATTTCTAGCCCACCCAATATCACCAGCTGAAATCTTTAGTCTTAAGAGATAGGGGCTGCTATTTTTCTCGAAAAGATTCCAATTAATCTTGTAGCACAATTTTTTTTTCCCATAGATCACCTGCACCATGATAATAGAAGTCCCAACCCCATGGGACCATACTATTATTTTCTATGTTCTATTAATTCACAATTTTAAAGGGCCCCAAGATTGAATTTGGCTTGGAGACACATCTTGATGAGTTGATTTAACATACCTTAAAAGGCACCTAGCTCGGTTCATGACCTAAGATTCATGAACATAGTTTAGATCACTTAATAATATGGCTTTGTAGTCTTGACACTATGTGAATATGTTTATTTTTATCCAGTGTTTGTCCACATGAGATCTTCTGGTACAAGATTTCAACAAATACCTGAAGAAAGCGAGTTAGTGAACGTAAAATAGGCATTTTATCAGACTTCAATTATAAGGAGCCATTTTTTATTTTTTTTGTGTCCATAGCAATGAACATTGTTAAGGCTTATAACTATAATTGAGCATTGTATAGCATCCCAAATAAACTAGATATGTAGTTAGATGTTACAAATATCAAGTAAACTAGATGTCTAATCTCTCAATTCAAAGATTCTATACTAGCTTAGAAAAAGCTTTTTCCATCAAACAAGGGTTAACCAAGCTCAACAATAATTCTTTTTGATTGAGATAGCCCTACAGAGTCAAGTTAATTTATACAAACTCAATAATCCTAATGACCATTTCCAACCATCTAACAATATTCCTAGTATTAGCAGAGTTGAGAATTTTGAGAGCTCAACATTATTCACTTCTTGCGTGTCTTTGAAAGGGTACATAAGATTGCAAACAAATTAACGAATTTAGAAATTGATACCCACCAACACTCTCTTTGTAATCATTTTCAGCCATATACTTCCTCCGCAATAACAAATACATAATGTTCAATCATACCATCAAACTAATAATAGCTTCTGAAATTTATACTCTTTGTCTACCTTCCAAGTGATATGCACATGTTTAGTATATCTATACTCTTATGCTCTTTAACTTGCATTGTTGTGGTATTATAATAATTTGTCTATATATTAATATTGTCATAAGATGTTGTATTAGTTCATTTGCATTTAATATACCTTTGTGCTGGCAAGAGTTTTTTTATCATTCTTCATGTATTAGTTAGATTCTGATTTATAAGTTCAAAGTTGTTGTGTAAGAATATCTACTAAGAATGCTTATGGTATTCCTCTTTCTTGGGTGAGAAATCATGCTAACTACTGGGAATTTCCGTTGCCTTAATTAATGATTGAATGTAATTCTATTTGACTATTAAAAATTGTTACAATTTTTTTTATATAAATATATTGTATACATTTACTAAGTAAAAAACAAATTATCCTTTGATATTTAACATACTTATTAAGTTAAACCACTAATTAATCAATAGGTGGTATTTCCATAGTCAAACTCAAAAACCACAAAAACCACACAGTTGAATCCTGATAGGAATGTCATAATAAACCACTATACCAAGTGTTTTTGACATTCTGACGTTTGAAAGTAATCTTTTTAGGCTTGTTGATTGTTTATGTTTATTTTACGTACCACCTGATGATACAGAAAATTTTCTAACTACCAATAATGTAATCCACGTAGAACGCCCAATAACATTAACCCCGGCAATCCAAATCTCTTTTTTGTACTTAAACCAGCCCGTCATAAGTACAATCATCATGTACGGTGAAAGCACAGCAATCTCAAAATATAAGCTCAGCATATAACGTTGCATTATTACAATGTAACTCCAATTTTCATTGCTACAGTGATAGAAATCAAATAAAGTATTATAAACAATTGTATAAATATAATATTTCGTTTGTAAGATGAATATGTCAAATGATATATAATAAGCTACTACTAAAACAATGAACAAGACACCGACCTACCCTTGGCCAGGAACATTTCCAAGCAATTATTAAGGGCCCGTAACTTTAATTTCAAATGATTCAACGTAATTTAAGTAAAAATATATAATTCGAATGAATGTGATGTCTTACCTCAAATATTAAGGGCCCGTAACTTTAATTTCAAATGATTCAACGTAATTTAAGCAAAAATATATAATTCAAATGAATGTGATGTCTTACCTCCAATATTAAGGGCCCATAACTTTAATTTCAAATGATTCAACGTAATTTAAACAAAAATATATAATTCGAATGAATGTGATGTCTTACCTCAAATATTAAGGGCCCGTAACTTTAATTTCAAATGATTCAACGTAATTTAAGCAAAAATATATAATTCGAATGAATGTGATGTCTTACCTCAAATATTAAGGGCCCGTAACTTTAATTTCAAATGATTCAACGTAATTTAAGCAAAAATATATAATTCAAATGAATGTGATGTCTTACCTCCAATATTAAGGGCCCGTAACTTTAATTTCAAATGATTCACCGTAATTTAAGCAAAAATATATAATTTGAATGAATGTGATGTCTTACCTCAATTATTAAGGGCCCGTAACTTTAATTTCAAATGATTCAACGTAATTTAAGCAAAAATATATAATTCGAATGAATGTGATGTCTTACCTCAAATATTAAGGGCCCGTAACTTTAATTTCAAATGATTCAACATAATTTAAGCAAAAATATATAATTCGAATGAATGTGATGTCTTACCTCAATAATTTGAATCGATATACATAAACAAATCGTTTCCAAGTAACACCCATGAATTGAACTAAATCTAAGATGGATTCTTAAACGTTTATCTGGAAGTTTAATTGGCCTGCACCTTGCATCGTTTCTCAAATAGAGATTTCTGACACAAAAGTTACGAATTTTTTTTTTAAGGCACAAGCCATGAGACCCCATTAGGAAGCCTTGTCGATGGCCACTGCATTTTTCCATTTTCACATATGTGCGTGTATATAAATATACATCTCTATGTATATATGTGTCTATTTAGGTGCATATAATTTTCATGGAACATGAATTAGTTTTGCTTTTTTCAGTATATTTTCAGTGTCATTAAAAAGCATTTTGTTGATTCTTTTCCACATCGGGAAATGAAAGATACAATAAAACCTGAAATCGTGGTACAATGTAATTCTTTACCCGTTATTATGGGTAAGGCTGTAAGCTCACCAAACTTTTACTAGAACAACTTGTAGCAATTACTAGAATTAGATGGAATTTTCTTGATTCAACTGTGTTTCTTTGTATCAACATTTTAAATCACACAGTGATTCATCATCAGGAAGAGGAAAATAATGAAATACATTGCAGAATTGACCTTAAGAAGAGTTGGGAGGATAGGTGGGGTAAGGACCGGAAAACGGAGAATGGAGGAAGAGATGGTTGCGGAGAATGGAGGAACAACCATCTCTTCCTCCATTCTCCGTTTTCCGGTCCTTACCCTACCTATCCTACCAACTCTTTTTAAGGCCAATTCTGCAATCTATTTCATTATTTTCCTCTTCTTGATGGAATCACTAAGTGTGGTTCAAAACATTGATACAAATAAAGAGAGACAGTTGAATCCAGAAAATTTCATCTAATTCTCATGGACTGTGGAAAAATCATTCCTACAATTACTAGAATGTTTATGATGCATTGGCCATTGCTAAAATGCTCACACATTTGCCAAGTAGACCAGACAAAGCTAGCAAGGCATGCTCTGGAATACACGACCCGTAATAAAGATTCCTCCTATTCCATTTCGGGGTACTCCCATTTGCATGTATTATTTGCCAACTTCTAGCCACCATTAGAATGTTTATTCATTTTATGGAACGTGCAATTTTAGCCATTGCTAGAATGTTCTTGCATTTGCCAAGTAGACAGGACAAAGACTAAGGCATGCTTCTTGAATACAAGATACGTACGCATTGTTAGGTTGTAGGTTGCCTTATTCCAAACTGTATCCAAAAGACAGTTTCTAACAGTTCATAACCATGTGTCTCATTTGCACTGACATGCACCTCCTTTAATGATTTCAATTTTCTACCATAGAGCATATTTCATGGTAGAAGAGACTTTGTAGATCATATTATATCATATGATGTCACAGCTCTTCCTCCATTCCGGTGAGAAGCGTCCCGAAAATTCAACATAATAGCATCAACAGCTGCATGCCAGAGAAACGTTTCTCCCATTTAAGCAAGTTTTATATCTTAACCACTTCCTAACCTCTATCAATTTTGATTTATGTCAAATAAAATCAATCCCTCGTAGTTGGTCTATAAGTTATAACTATTTCAACGTATACCAGTAAAAAACATTTCACCTGCAACACTATCTGGAGGGAATTTTGATTAAAAACTAGCTTCAATAATTTTCTTAATTTTAAATAAATGTAAACCTCTCCACAATAAACTGGCTGTGCAAAGCAGTGCTAAACTTTAGAGGGACTGTGAACCCCGCGCCCAATCAGCATCATCTTTTAAGATACCCGTCAATCAGACCATTGACCATCAAAATCTCGACGCAAAACATTTATTGGCTTTTCCAAAATGAGAAAAAGAATATAACCTTGGTTTAGGATGCTCAAATCAAAGTTCCTTACCAAAGGAAGCATAACACAGAACAGGAACTTTCTTCTAAGCCACATAGTGGTGTAGATCAGAATGTCTGACCAAGACATACTTGTTAGATAAATATGGAGTTAGGTATAACCCAACAAGACATGCTAAAATGTAGATTACATCCAATATCAGGGGATGAAAGTTATGCAGCCTACGTGCCAACTCACATGGTATTCTCTAAATATTCCTGAAATCCATTGACTGGCAATTTGAGCTGCTTATGGTGGCAGCACTTCACTTTTTGTACTTTTCAACTTCCTCTTGGTTTGGAAATAAGCCCATGAGCCTTCCTGCAGAGCTTTCATATGCAAACATAAATCCTCCCAATAGTCCAATGAGACCTGCAGTATACATGCACGATCCCCTCAAACCACATCTTCCACCTGTTCACACATTCAGATCAAAATCAGCATGCAAACACTATAACTTAGATTCAGCATGATAAAAACAGTGTTAATTATCGAGTAGGCTGTCCTTCCTCAATACAATCTTACTTAGGCAGAGAAGGTTTGTAATCATCTTTCAATGGATTTGCAAAACCATAAAATTAACAATGTCAACAACTCTGCCATTTTACACTAGACTGCATTAGGACAGCATGCACATCAACATTTTGGTAATAAGTTCCTATATTACAGCTAAACTATATCCAATGGACATGCTCAACAATTTATGAACGAGGCAAAGCTTGACTTCTCGTCATTTGCAGTCATGAGATTAAAGCAAATTTGCAAACTTGCATATTACATTAAGATATATTTGCAAATTTGCGTCAAATTGTAGACCTGATCTGGAATTAATTTTTTAAAAAGCTAGGCCTAGAAGTAATACCATAGACTGGTGCACATTTGCTAAACAATTGAGGTCTCAAGAAAACTTAATTCTCATGCAGCATAGTCATGGGATTGAAACAAAATTGCAAATTTGTTTTTAAGTGTTATGAACCTGATCTGAAGTGAACAGAGAAATTGGAAAACATATATTGCAAAAAGAACTGATCTTTTTACACAGAAATCTCAGATCTCTAGAAATTAAATATTCAACTTGAAAGAACCTGATCTGAAGTGAACAGAGAAATTGGAAAACAGATAATGCAAAAAGAACTGTTTTTCTCACACAGAAATCTGAGATCTCTAGTATTATATATCCAACTTGAATGAAATTAAAACAGAAATTTATTTGATTAGGTGTGCTATTTTCATAAAACTCTTCAGCATCCAACTTGTGAATTTCTTCTAAGATAAAGCAATTAGTGGTGTAGGAGACTATTGTAAAGCCTTGGGAGGCATCCCAGTATGAAGCTTTATTAATAAACAAGTAATGGTAGTGTACGCATAATTATAAATAAATTTTAAATAATGGAGAAATATTCAGAAAGAGTGGTAGTCCAGCTCTATCGCTGGATATGAAAAAACTGGAACGAAATACCCAGACTATTATCTAGAGGCTTGATTTTTTAGAATTCTGTGTCCAACTTCCAGTGGAAGATTTGTATGTATGCACAAGGGGAAATTGAGACTCATAGGGACGATGAGATCATTTCGTACCCCAAAAGGATATTTTTAAATTTTATCATTTCAATGAAGCAGATAGGCAGCAGAAATTCCAAGGACGATTTTTTATGGAATTTTGATCTTATTTAAGCATTGGCATATCAGTTTCAAACAGATGAAAGAAATACCTTCTATTGCTCATGTTGGTTATCGATACATTTCAGGTGCCACACGAGTTAGGTTGGACTATGTCTTCCAGTAACTCTGAAATTTCATGGGAAGATTTTTTCTACATTTTCAAGAAACTTAAGACGGGGAGCAGAAAACTATACCTGAATCATCAAGACAAAAAGTGGCAAGAAATACCTTCTAATGCTCATGTTGGTTATGGATGTATTTCAGGTGCCACACGAGTTAGGTTGGACTATGTCTTCCAGTAACTCTGAAATTTCCTGGGAAGATTCACATTTTCAAGAAACTTAGGACAGGGAACAGAAAACTATACCTGAATCATCAAGACAAAAAGTGGCATGCCAAAATCAGTGGGTCTGGAATAAATCCAGCCACTTGGATGCATCCAGTTCAGATGTAGAGCCTATCAAAGTATGGACACGAAGTAAACGAATGACTTTTGGAAGAGCAACAAAAGATTCCAATCCATCCAGGGAAGGTAGCAGAAGGAGATGAGTAAGGGTTTCAAGAGACAAAGAAGTAGCATATCACTAAGGATAGATGGAGGAAGGTGAGGGAATTGAGCAAGGACAAAGCTTGACCTAATGACTGTAAGGGAGCTGAGAGGCAGAGGATGAAATGGGTAGACGAGTGCCAAACAAGGCGTTAAGGACAGAAGCTTGATGGAGAAATTTGCATTTATAAATACATTTAAGGCACCCTAGACAGGCACGGGAAGGCAAGCCAACAAAAGAAGCCATCATGGGAGAAGCCCATATTGTGGGGAAAAGGAAGAACTAATGTGAATAAGAAAACGAGAGATTGGCCCATCATTCAGTCAAGTAGCAAACAGAAGACATCTGACCAAGTGAAAGCAAGAGGGACAGAGATAATATGAACATGAAGATTCAGAAGAAGCCTATTGTAGAGGTGACTAGATCAGTGCCTCTAGGTTCTAACAGCATCTACTCAAGAAGAGCAAAAAGATAAATTCAGATTATTTATTAGAATAATGAGGGAATGCATGCTCCTTTGAAGAGACAAGGTTTAATTAATGAGTAGAAACCAAATATTATTTTGTTGCATGAACCTAGACTTAGAGCTAGTTAGGTGGAAAGTTATTGTGAAAACCTGTGTGGAATAAAGCAATAAGTAGTGTATTGACAATTTTCTGGAACCAACTCAATTTTCTGCACTTTGTTTGAGACCTCCAAAGACTGAATGCCATGTAAGTGTGATGATTAAGGAGGATGTCCCACCCCAAACGTCCACTTATTGGTTTAAACAGATGTAAATGGAAAACCCTGAGTATAGAGATTCTATGGGAATAGGGGAGTGAGAGCACCAAAGGTTTGGTGAACTAAGATGTCCATCTTTGTTGACAAGTTTAAAAAAGAAAATGAATACTTGGGAGAAAGAATATTTAAAGAAAAAATTTGTTAGCAAGGTTGCATAGAAATTACGTTCCATGGAGTCTCAAGAGAATGGGATAGGGGACCAAGGACCTTGATTTGGGGTCTAGCATCTGACACCACACAGACCTTCATAGCGAATGCCATTTTCATAATTTTATCACTATGTTTTCTCCAACACCAAGTCCTCACTATTTCAACATTTCTAAACAAATCTTCACTCTTCAAAGAACTAACAGTGAAGTTGAGGAATCTGACTGGTCTAAATGATGAGGGCTATGCAAAGTTCATAGCTTTTTTGAGTGTTTAGGGTGTGGGTGGGACTCATTATACTACTAGGATTAGGGTTAGTGGCCCAAAATTCAAAATAATGCCTTTTTAACATAATTTTTAAATGACAAATGTGGAGAATGGCTGCAAGTTTCCCAGACATTCAACACACATGGTTGAGTTTCCTGAGGGTTCTAGGGACGTCTCAATGTCCCCTCAATGTCCCCATCAAAGGGGGCACCCTAGAAACATCCCCTCTTTGAGGAAGGCATCCCAAGGATGTCTCCTACTTGCTGCCAATGGTAGTGGCATAGTGGAGCATTTTCCCACTGTATTCACAGAAACAGTCTCCGTCTCTGGAGATGACAATTTTTTTTTGAGCCAAGAGGGTGGAGGGGGTGAATGTCCCCGTGGAAGGCTGCATAGAAGTCAAAATAAGGTGGCTTCCAGATGCCATTCAATGATTGGGACTTAATGAGGATATGAAGATGAAGAAGTGCCAATTATGGAATAGTTGTATGATGTTTATGGCAAGGACAAAATTATCGACCACAACACAGTGACATAAAAGCAGGTCAATAGAATGCTTAGGTTGGAATCCCATGAAGGATCCTAGAGAATCATGAAAATCTTGAAAAGAAAGTAACAAGGTACATCGAAGATCTATTAACAAACAATGAGATAAAATGTTTTTTTCTAAACAATCGAGGGGTCGAGATAGGGTGATTCCTTCTCATACCTATATATTGTTCTGGCTGAAGCTCTAGGGAAGCGATAAAGAGACAAGACAACAAAACTTGAAAGAGCTAAACATATTTTGTATTGATGTGATCAAAGTTTGAAAACTCAGACTCGGGACATGGCACACACTTGGCAAAAAACTCGGCTAGGACTCGGAAAAGAAGAAAACCATAGTTTACAAAAAAATAAATAAAAAATTAATGCAGTTAGAGAACATAAGAGCCTAATTTGATTATCAATTTCTCATAATTCAAATATTACACATGTTATATGATCTTCAATTGAAATTTCATCATTCATACTCATAGTTTCAAATTTTCAAATGAAAAAAACAAACAAAAAACAAGTTTTAAACATTCATACTTGTTGTTTCCAGGCGATGCCAAGAGTCCTAAGTTGGGACTTGGGAGCCCGACTCTAGAACTCGCGCGAGTCACTCGCTAGGACCTTGGACTCTCCAAGACTCAGCTCGGGAGTCCTTGGCAAGTCGACTCCATGAGCCCTAGGACTCGAGAGTCCCAAGAATCTTTTCCTAGACTTGCAGAGTCGTCAAACTACTCAAACTATGGATGTGATCACCGACCTCCAAATTGTGGACAATACTATGGTAACTGTTAATCCTTCTTTAGGGGAATGCATGTGCATCAAGAAGAATTTACAAAATTACAAGGTGGCCTCCAGCAAAGTCGTCAACAAAGGAAATATAGAGTCTTCTTCATGAACATGAGAGTTACCAAAATCTTGGGATGTGAAGTGGCACATTTTCCTGGTTCCTATATTTGATTTCCTCTCTTTAAGAGAAAGCTAAATCAAATTTTTGGCTCAGTCTAACAGACAGGCTCAAGAAGACACTCAATATCCAGAAAGGGAAATGATTGATTTTAGTAAGAAAGTTGACTACGATCAAAGCAGTCCTCCAAGAAGACCCCATTAATTGGTCCTCTAGCTTGCAAGCACCGAAGAGGATTCGTAAAGAAATCAAACAGTTTTTGAGTATTTTCATGTGGCCAGTAATTGAGGAGCAAAAGAAGTTTCTACTGGTAGCATCCCCGCTTTGGGTGGTATCAAAAATTGGTGGATTAGCTACCCACCTCTTGCTTTTCAATCTTAATGGAACTACCAAAAAAGGAGCTTTGTCTAATAGAAGGAAGAAAAAGGAATCAAGTAGGGAAGAAGCTATAGGTCTTGTCTATGAAAAGGAAAAGAAAACATACAGAGAAACAAGAAACAGTGAACATTTAGAGGCCAATGAGGAAGGGAAAATGCCTATGTTTGAGATTAAAAGAAACTCTTGGAAAGGCTCGGGAGGTTACATAATTTGCATAACCCTCCCCAACGATAGAATAACTGGACTTTTGTAAGTTTCTTCCAGCCCATCTAGAAGAATATTAGCTAAAGCAATTATTCCAATCTCTACAACAAAGGCTGGAAAATTTTGTCAGAATTATAATTTTAATCTTAGCAACAACTACAAGAGTATGATGACAGCAAGTGCAACAATTGAATAATATTTCAGCTAAATTAACCTTACGATTGTAAGGACTACCCTTAAGGCTCAGACCATTGCCAACAATTTTATTAATTGGTCTATTCCCATCCTTGTTTACAGCTTCCATTGTAGGATTCTCAAGTTACATGAGTAATATCTATAGTTTATCTTTATAAAGCTCAGCATATTACACAATATAAATGTTTTGAAGAGATTCCTAAGTATAAGTTTCCCATAAGCCCAGATATTGATCAAAAAGTCATGCATTGTAAACAATTATAGCACAGGGCCAAGAAAGAGGCTTTAATACCACTGTTATGAACTTAAACTGGAACTACATTTTTTAAATGATAAACAGAAACAGCACATTGGAGAGGATCTGAAGTTGTTTTTAAAACCAAATTTATGACACCCAACAAATCAATTGAAATAAATTGGAAGAACATTACTTTACTCAGCATAACATTTTCAGAGTGTAAGAATAAGAACATTTCTGAGAAGGTACGGTGCCAACTCAAGCTCAATCAAAGATAAGTATGCATGCTGCACTTGGCAACAAAAAATGGTCCATGATCCTGCCCAACACATCTATAGTTCAAAACGCAGTTTTAATTGAGATTTAATGGCCTTTGTATAGCTCCTGCAGTCTTAAAGGACTTTATTGTAGTAAATGATGCAAGATCCTTTTCGCCACATCTAGGGTTAGCTTACAGTAACCATTATATAACTAACTGCAAAATGACTACATAGATGCTGAATTCATGACTAGAAAGTCAATGAAAGATAAATGATAACCGATGCCTTTATCAGATCATATGTGGCATACCTTTCTCTAATTGATTAGTTCCTCTGCAAAACTTACTTTCCTGCACAACAAACTTATGTATGCATGACTCATGACTCGTTATCTTTCATAGCTGATTCATTTTAGGATAAGTGTACAGGAATACCAATGCTTAACGCAAGGGTTCCTCCATCAGGCTTCATAACAAATAAATGTAGAACTTTTGTTCTTGAACTCAAAAAGTTTCATCCACTTGTGAAACATCACAGTTAAACAGAAAACACAAATGCAAGCAGCAAAGGATATACCTCGCCCCATAATTAATGGTACCATTGATACTCAAACTCATACCTACATGTCGTTACCATATAGGGTAGTGATAACAAAATTTTGGAGATCATCAAAAGTTGTTTCTTTTAGTATTCAGTGTGTAAATAATGTAACAAAATTATGTACAAACAAAAGCTGTATCCTTTCCTAGAACATTCCTAAGTTCAAATATAGCATATACAATACTCTCAACACTTCCCTTTCCTTGGGAAGACATGAAGCAACGCAACGTAGCAAATGTATCACAATGAATAACAGGAAACAGAATATATAGGAAGCCATGTAACTTCCTTTTACCTATATATCAAGTCTACAAGTATGAAAACTGTCCCAACCTAATGCTTCCAAAAAAATTTCCAATTCATGTATAGTTAGAGATTTGACTAAATATAGGAAACATAGCTTGATGTTGCATGGAAGCTTAAATGTTGTACTAGAAGATGCAACCAACAGGATGTTCACACAAGTGCGCAAATGATCCTAACTTGGTCTAAACTGGCTTTGAATTTTTCAGGATAGAATACCAAATCCCTTTCTTCCCACCACCCATCAAGTATCAGACAGAGTCAAGAAAAAGATTATGAACTAGATTGCTAGCTGTCATGTCCATTTTCCCGCCAATAATCTCGCTATTATTATTATGTAAAATAGTGTTTTTTTATACCAACACCAATAAAATAAAATTAACTAATTAATTAATCAATTAATAAAATATAAAATAAAAATAAAGTTAAAATTGAAGTTTAAAAGTGGCGCTCAAGTTGGGCCATGGGACCTATTTCATATAAAGTCGGCACCCAATTTAGGGCCTTGGCCTCTTTCTGCCAAGCTGATATAAGTTGATCCGCAGAATCTTTTGGAGTACATGAATGGTATTTTAAGGGTTTTCCATTTGTGCTGTGCAAGGACGAAAACCCTCAATTGCACTTTTGAGGTTAGGATGAAAACCCTACCTCTGTTCTTGGCAAATCCAAGCCAGGGTTTGCAGTTTGGGCTAATATTTGTGATCTCATTTTTACTTTCAGTAGTACAAGTGCTGAGGAGGATTGGGAATGCAATCAAGCGCTGCCTGGGCAAGAGTCCATTACCATCCTGAGGGAATCATACCATTTTTGGAGGGCGCCAAAGAGGGGATTCTGTAGGGATCTGATTGAACACAGATTCTGTTCCACATTGTTGCAGCCTTCATACCACCAGATCTGAAGAAAAATCCACATTAAGGAGGGCAAACCTCCCATAATTTATGTGCTGGGAGATATTCACCGAAAGGAGGGCGAGATTACAATAAAGAAAGGCACTGCAATTGTTCATTAATTTAATTTGTATATCCCTGGTCCAGCTTGCTAGAAGTTACCAGGCACAGCTGGCATTAGACTACAATTCAGACTCTCCATTCTTGGGTTAATTTGCCACTCAGGACAGTCCGTGGGCAGAGGAAGAAGAATATAGCAGCTGCTTTCATGCATATGGGTTGCTGTTCCAAAACTAGGCCTATGCACTGGAAACCTGCAGTCATTTATTTCAGATCTGGGCTTTGCACCAAGGTCTATAGACACCCATATTCAGATCTGGGCTTTGTACCAAGGTCTACAGTCACCCATATTCAGATCTGCGCACTCCTTGCACCTCCTAAAAGGCAAACAGGCTATTCGTGAGTAAAATCAAGCTTCAGGTGTGTAGGGTTTGGTTCTGGTTTCAATACAGTTTGCTGGTAACTGTAAGTTTGGCATCACAAACCCTTAGGGTTGTACTCAGACCTGCTTACTGTATTGTATCAAACTTGCCATATGTTGTAGCTACAAAAAATATATATGCTTGCTTTCAGACCTGGATCAGAGCTTGTGACCTGTTAATTATATCATTGAATGTTGGATTATAACAGAATTTATTTGAGCAGTGATAATTAAAACAGTCATGTTATAAGGGAACACTACACTAGCCCTAAACTAAATCATTCACTGAAACAAAAAAATCAGTTTTATAAAAATCAAGAGTTCTTAGGAAAAATCCAAATAAAATTAAATGGAAACTTTAAATTAGAAAACATTAAAAATTTAAATACCATTTAATCTTTTAGATCTTTAATACATTAGCTCAGCTATCTTAAATATCTCTCTAAAGAATGCCATGAAATATCAATCATTGAAACTGCCAAGGTTGCTTCATTGGTTCTTGTTCCCTGCTCATCCCACAAAATCCCAGTTTTCCTTATCTCTTACATAGTTCCCACCTTAGCCCTAATCTGTTGTCTAACAAATTTATTAGCACACAGGGCTAAGCTTTTATTTTGTAATATATATTTGTTCATAATTTTTCATTTATATGAAATAATTTTTCCATTATTTTTTTAATTATATCTGGTGCTATTTTCAACAGAATCCCCCTCACATGCAATCTCCTCCAACTTTGTATGACAACAATACTCAAGAAGACGTCCAGTCTTTTAAATACTTACTAGTCTTCACCTGCCGCTTAAATTGGAACAACAGCATACAGAATAGCATTGTTGGTAAATGGAAGGCTTATTATAGTCTTGAAAATGCCTGTAGAAATGTGGAACTGTGCAATTGGGCTAAGAAAAGAAATCATTTGTTAACACTTCATTTTGGTTATTCTTTACAGTTGCAAAGTTTGGGCCTGCAGAATTTCTCGCAAAACAGGAACAAACTGAGAAATTTCAAAAGTGTTTTATAACCTACACTTCAATATTAAATCAAAATGTTATACAATTTAAAATATTCTATTTAATGAAACTGGTTGGACTGAGACATTGTCTAAAGCCATGATTAAGTGAATACAATATAAACAGAAGCTACTAAGTTCAAGTAACAACAAACACCCTGTTATCCCTTCTAATATTAGTAATAGCCATCTCATAAGGAGGACCAAAGGAAAGGCCTGTAGAATTATCAGCGCAACTTTTGTTAAGTGTTTCTTGACTTTGATAAGTGATGGGCGAGTGATTAGAACTTGTGGAATCTAAATCAGGAGGTAATTCATCATATTCTATTTGGTCAACAAAGATAGCAGCATCATCATATTAATTGTGATTAACTTTATTTTATTACACAAGGGTGGGCTAAAGACTCTGAAGCTTCGATTAATTACTGAATTGTAGAAAATGATGATATAATCAATAATGTTGATAATATCAAATCTTATATCCCTATGAAGTTCAAAGACAAAATTGGGAACTACAATGATATTATCCATAATAGTAAGTAGAAGTACCGTAAAACTTAAAAGATTGTATTAAAATATTTCTGATCAAAATATTTTCCCAACTAATGAGTGTTAAAAAAAAACAAAATATTGCCAAAATAAGTTTAATGCTCATGACCTTTGTGTTGAAACTAGATGTTGGATAAATCCAAAAAACAACTTCTGGTGGGAAAATTATAAACTTTGCAAATGCTAATAAAGCTGAGCATGAGCATCATTGCCTTTTAATACAACCTACCCTTAACAATGTAATAAGTCATTTCACCTTGTTTCCTAAGTGAGCTAATCCTAAAGATCTTTCAACTTTCAAGAATCAAAATAACTTTGATATATTTATTCCCACCATGTTCAAATATAGAAATGATACCATAAAGAGTCTCACATCTATTAAATCAATGCGGATATGAATGGAAAATATGTAGGGCAATTGATACACACAAATTGAAGAAAAGAAACAGCTAGAAAGGCAAGGATTATGATATTAATGGCAATCTTAAGGATGGAATGATTACTCCTGGTGTGTTAAGCAACATGGAAGAGAAAAATTATGTCAATAAGGACAATACTAACTCAAATGATACATTACAAAATGAAGTCTAAGTCTTTGAGAGGTCCGAATAACCAATTTGGCCAAATAAATGTAATATAAACAAAGTTATCCTTAGAAGTCACCCACAAACATATTTCTTTTTTTTATGTAAGGAGCATTAAGTAAAATTTACAATGTATTTTGATTAAGTAGCCGCCACTTCATACATCACTTCAAAAACACAAGTGCTGAATGCTTTCCACTTCAATGTATGACAATGGTGGATTTATGTCATCCTTTAATTTAAAAGACGATACTCAAATGATTAAATAAATGACAAGCTAATCTTTTTTCTACATTGAGAATATCCAATCATGTTTCTGGTGATTTGCTGCTACTACAGTAACTTGGTAATATGTTTGACCTTCTAAATATTGTTATAGTTTACCCTACCTCCAGAACAGCTTAGTTGTAACATATGCGTGGGACTTGAACTTTCAACTCTCCCATATTTGGGGTGGAGCCTTTATTTATGGATTTCTATATGTGATTTCTTATCTTTCCTCAAGTCAGGACGTGAAAGTAAACTCAAGATTTTATTCAAACCATGCATCAATAATTTTCAAAATAGCTCAACTTCGATACATCTTTTGCAATGTAAGAGTACAACTGTACAATAATATGCAGTTCTTCAATAGCTAGAGGGTTACCAGATGAGCATTAGACAAGGTCTGAGTTAGAAGATTCTCTTCTTAATGGCTTTCTTCCTACAAAACAATATATAAAAAATAGTAATTGTGGAAAAACTATAAAAGGTACTCATAGAATACCAAAAGAAATTAGTAATTCTATAGGGTACTGATAGAACACCAAATTCTTTTAAAGACAGTTTTAGTTTAAGCAATTAATACCACACAAAAATGGTGAAACAAAGTGGTGCCACAAACATTTGTTTCAAAAAGTGGAAACAAATAACACGAAATATGAAAGAGAGCAGAAAGTTGCATTACAAATAATGCAAAAATAAGCTGCCGGTATGGAGACCATTAAATCCAAAACAGGAACAAATATAACTAAAAACAATTGATAAGAAGTACATAACTACACAAGTTCTTCAAGAAAAATCATAAAATGAAGATGGTACTAGTGATAATTGAAAATAAAAAAGGTATTACTAAAACAAACAATTATGATGAACAGTCTGACAACTACCCAAAGAAATGTTACTCAAAATAGCATTTTCAACTTCAATTGAAATGGTTCTTACAAGAGAAGAACTCGTTATGCATTACATTCTGTACAATATGTTCCTTTAATTCATGTAACAAATTGTGTTCTAAGATTCATATACCATAAAAGCCTGAAGTACTGATTTCTTGTTAGATACTAGTACAGATATCTTAAATACATCTATCTTAAAAACACCGAGATATATCAGGCTTGAGTTATTTTATTTCCTTAAGAGTCATTTTATTTTACTTTATGACTACTTAAGATATACTTTCTTTTATTTACTTTGTATACTTTATTTTTATTTGAAGAATTATTTTTATCTACTTAAGAGTTATTTTATTTTACTTTAGAACTATTTATGGAATTATTTTTTAAATATAATTGGATTTAAATAGTTTTTTTTTACACAGTCGCAACATGATGGTCCATGGTGCCACTGTAGAATGCCTCTGAACATGATTGTAGCATTAATTGTGGAATCAATAATCAGAAGGTATGAATTAGGGAACAAATGATCAGGGGAAGGAATCAAGTTAATGGTCTAGATATTGCCTGAAATTCAGATTTAAGAAAAGGTTTTCATCTGCTTCAGCGTGAGGCAGATATCTTCTTTCTTGGAAAGACATATGTTCATCTTCTAATTTTCTGCAGACAGAATAATAGTCTAGAGAATGTGATTGCTGTCCCTACAGTTTATGTATCCTTCAAATTAATGGTGAAAATAAACTAAAGACATGATGACTTTTAATCTATTAAATTCGTTTTTTGTTTGCCATCTTCTCATGGAAGTTTATATTAGATATTTTAATGGGCTTAGCAGTTGGTTGTTATTTCAGGTTTTTGCCAACTCCAACTAAAAAACTATCATAACATAAAATATACTCAAAAATGTCAGAATATATCAAAATTTGTCAAAATATATTTAAATAATAATTGGAATGCATCTACCCGTTAATGGGTCTTCGGGGGTTCATCCCTCTGCCTGTGCAAGGGCCTCAGTTCAGTGGTGTAAACCTGAAAGGGGGTGGATAAAAATTAATTTTGATGGAGCGTCGAAGGGTAATCTGGGACCTTTTGGGGGCTGGGTGTGTTGCTTGTGACAAGACAGGTAACATTTTAGCAATTGAGACTAAGAAGCTGGCGGAAGGCACGAATAACGAGGCGGAGGTGCAAGCTGCACTCCTAGCAATGGATTTGGCAAACAAGCTGCATGTAGAAAGATTACATCTGGAAGGGGATTTGCAGGTGACTGTCAATGCGATTGCCAATGGCAAAGCACAAGTCTGGAAACTTGACAAAATAGTCAATATAATTCGAAACAAGCTCAATAATTTGCAAAAGTTCAAAGTTTCTCACATCTATCGTGAGGGCAACACCTTGGCTGACCAACTATAAAAAATGGCGGTGAAAATAGCCAAGCAGTTTGGTTCAAACATAGCGGAAATTTGGTAGGAGGGATAAAAGGTGGCGGTCAATGTTAGCCTCATTAATGAAGCGGCCGATTGATGCGATGTGGCATCATTTCAATTTGTGTGGTATAGGGACTTTGAATGTTCAGCAAGTTTGAGGCATATTTACTCCTTAGCACTTTCGATGTTCATTCATTTTGTTCTTGCAAGCTTCGTTGGTGCACGCCAAAGGTTGATGCAGGCAAGAGAATGGAAGCAAATTTCGCCCTCAATGCCATTTCTGGGGTCTGTCACGGACGAAAGATTGAAGAATGTTTTCGCCACAAGTGACCCATTCTTCCTCAGTTTGGTTCGAGCTCTCTTGGGAATGGAGTTTTTGGTTTCCAAGTTTCGTCATCGCACAAACACAGACATTTCTTCTCTGTTTTGTGCATGAGGCCTCCATTTCAACTCGCGGGAGGAGGTTCAAAGGGTGTGCCACATCAATGGCACCCCTTTCTTCTGCACAGAGCTTTGGGCAATACCCTGGAAAGGAAGGCGGAGGCTAAAAAATACTGGGCTTTTATTTTGGACTTTGTCCATGATTGGGAATTAGAGATTGCGGTTGGGATTCCCAAAGAGAAAATGAATCCAAAACTCTTTTGTTTCAAGTTGGCTGGTGCGTGGTTGGACATGGAGTTGTAGAGGAAGGCTCGAGGCCATGTTGAATTCCGCGGAAGGGGTTGCGATGAAGTACAAGGTGGTGGCAGGGCTCGTGATCGTGGTACTGGTCGAGGGCATGGTCACAAGGTTTGAAGTGGGGTAGTTCAGTACCCTTTATCATTTTCTTTTGCTTCTTTTGATATTCGGTTACTGGTTGTTTGCGGCCTTGTAATGGCTTCAAATTTTGTAATTTTGCTTTGTGGGTGTTACGGGTAGTGCAGCTTGTGGTAGCTTTTTTGTTTTGTGCGTTCATGCACTCGGTGGCAATTGTAAATTCTAGGTTGGGGTTGTTTTTGGGTGGTTACTGGTGGTTCATGACTGGATTGGCTTTGGCCTTCCAAAAACAGACAGTTCGTATTTTTTGTACTTTCACTTTATAATTTAATAATAATAAAATATATAGTTTACTGCCCAAAAAAAATAAAATAATTGGAATGGATCTAAATTATTTGATAATAATCTAAATCAGTTAATACAATTCAAAATTGGTGAAAATGATCTAGAATAGTTGAAAACTATCTAAATTAGTTGATCTAAATGTATTTTAAATTAATTGAAACTTGATCTAAATAGCTCTAACGGACTCCACCAACCATTCATTCCACTATCCTAAACATAAAATATCGTGTTCAAGAATTTTTTTGCTAAAAGCTCTCTAGATATTTATGGGCAAAGCAATCAGAGAATAAGATCAAAAGACTTTACCTGTGTTTTGGATTTCTATATAGTTATTGTATCTCCAACTTTCCAGGCAGCATGCAAGGAAGTTGCATAAACAATCTGTGAATTTGATAATCAACAACTAATATGAGCATGTATCATGCTTGTGAAAGCAATTGTCATGTTCACACTTTCTGGGCATGAAAGCATAAATGTTCTGACACATAGACTGGCATTAAAGACCTACATTACATATGAATGCTTTGAATAGACGTCCTGTTCTTTGGCCCTTTAAACAATGCCACTCAATTGGCATTGGAACCCCTCAATAGATCACAGAAAGTAGTAGCATAGCTGAGAAACTGATGATTCATGAAATTTTAAGCTGAATCAAGGTCACATTATTTTGGCTTGATCCAACACCCAATTAGGTAAAGCAAACCCTATAGCTGTGTATGCAAATGTAAGGCTCCTGTTGTTTTACCATTTGAAGGAATAGACTGATTCCTAAAGGAAATTAGGCATAATCACCAAAGATCATCTGTGATCGGATGACCAGTGTTTACCTTCTGAATAATTCCTCCGATGCTAAGTTTTAAACTCTAGCACCCTACCAAGTGCGGATAGCATTTGAGCTCCCCAGCCTGACTGTCACAAAAACAAAAACATCAGTTAACCCTATATCTATTCGATTCCCATATCACCAGATCCATAAACCTCTACAATTTCAGTAAGATCACAAAACTTTATAATTTGTTTTCCTTCTAGCCCTGCCTCTGCCAATCCAAATGTTAATCTTACAAACACTGGCATTGTTAACCCAGATCCCTGGAGGAGTCTAAAATTCTAATTCTGACACAGATTATCAATTTTACCTAGTACTTATTACTTGTTATTTTACAAACGTTGTCATAATTTAATATAAAAATCATTGTAACTCAATTCCTAGAAGAGTCTATTGACAGGTCCATGCGCATTGACCAGATTCATTTGCCAATAATAATAGGATGCCCCATAACTACAGGAGATTTACATAGAGATAATAATGTAGCAATTCTGCGAATAAGTTGACAAATCTATACAACATATCCATGTGTAACTTATGCTTACAAAACTTAGGAATACATTCTAGCATATCCCATGTGTATATGTCTTGTGAATAATCCGATCATAACCTATGTTTCCTTATCTTGTGTAAACTGGGCTTCCAAATCTTGTGTAACCTAAGTTTTCAAATCTTAAAATTCAGCAATCGAATGAGACAGATCAACTAGTTAAAGAATAGGGCGTATAGACCAGATCCGGAGGTTGGAATCTCCAGAAACATGACATAGTATTGAAATCGAATAGAACACCACATCAGCTCCAACTCACTCGGTGTGGATCCCCAATGGATAAGGCCGGGAGGAAGTTAGGTCGAAAAAGATATTTACTATACCGCGGGATGAATTGAAGAGACAGCCCTCAGCCATAACAACTAAGCCCAAGAAGAGGGTGTTTACTATCCCTCTGTATAATGAAATTGTGGGAAGAGACATCTCTCAGTAATGACAACGTAGCCAGAGAAGGGTGAGAGCCCTAGCTGACTTTTGAATTTTAGATGTCAAACAGACGCGTCAACTGCCAACGATGCGGACGAAGGTCGCCCATAATGAAAATTTATAAATAAATAAAAAATAAAAATATGGGGCAACCTTATGCCACACCCCATTAAAGATTGGTCTGCCTATTACCACACACAACTTACCATTCGATATATTTTTCATTAAAAGTACAATTATATCGCCGTGAACATTAAAAAATAACTGTCCAGTACAAGAATTCACAAGAGAAAAATAGAACAAATTAAATTGATTTTTCGAAAATAAAAAATCACCACCGACGATGTTAAAAATAAGTTTCCAGAGCAAAAAATCACAGAGCATTTTTATTTTATGTTTTCAAAAATACAATTCATCACCAACTGTGTTAAAAATGAGTGCCCAGCGTAGGAATTCACAGAAAACGGAAAAAGAGAAAACAGAAATATTTTTTATATTTTTTATAATCGTCTGCAAAGAGGAATTAGAAAAAAAAAATGTTTAAGGAAAAGAACAATTGCCTGCAAGGTACCCAACCGGTACAGAGGCACCGGTGATAGTAGTCATTTCTAAATAATCCAGCAAGCCGAAATTCGCCACCGTCTTTGTAGGGGAAGGATTTTTGTCTATCACGGTAAATTTGGGCTTATTCGCAAATATACCCATTTTCACCTGAACTTTAAATCTCAGAGCAACCACCTGAACGAAGACTCAAACCTGCGACAACGCGACGAGCAATCGGGGTTCCCAAACTCTGCGTTCGCAGGGGAGCCCGATTTCGTGCACCTTCTTCTGTCCGACGAATACAGGGAAAAAATGTGGAAATTTATTTAGGGTCATCAAGGTCGGTAATTAAACTAGATTTTGTTGTGGATTGAGATCCGCGCTTGGTGGGGAATATATGCACGCGGAAAATCTAGAGAATAATTGGAATACCTGTAGATCTGATTTTCAAGGAGAGGACTTCGAAATTTCTTTATGTCTCATGAGAATAATTCCTTTAATGGATGGGTGGTTGTGAGAGGGTTGAAATGAAACGAAACATTTTAATAAGTCTATGAGGTCACATAAGCCTATGAGACCCTGGAACAGTATAAGATTGAAGAGAAAAGTCGCTAAACATTTGGATTATGTCAAAATTGTGAGGAGTTTTGGATCAAGAAGAAATTATATGAGGTCAATTGGGTGACTTTTAATAATTAATGTGGGACGGATGATGGAGAATACTTTAGAATATAGATATGATATTGAAGGAGAGGACTTTGAAATTTCTTTAGGTCTCATGAGGATCTAGTTCCTTTAATGGGTGGTTGTGGGAGGGTTGGATTATCCCAGAATTGTGAGGAGTTTTGGACCAAGGGAATTACATTTTTTGGGAAATTATATGAGGTCAATTGGGTGATTTATGATAATTAAAGTGGGTCGGATGATGGAGGCATGTAATTTATATATGATTTTAAAAATTAGTCATTCTGAATAATAAAGATATGTTTTTTTCAAAATTTTATTATTAATTTGTATTGATATATGTTTAGGATTGAAAGATTACGTTTATGTTTAATATTTATATATATTTTATTTTATTTTATTGATAAGTAAGTTGTTTTGAAGGGGGCAATTTATGTTAAATAATAGTTTGAATAAAAAATCTTTCAATTCTTGAAGCCTCTCCTTTAGGTGTGAGGAAAGCAGATTAGTTATTCATGAAACTTCTAAACTCCTTCTAAATTGCAGTGTTTAAAATCAATTTGATATGTGTCTTTTACATTTTCAATCAATTACTTAAAATGACTTGAAAAAATATTTAGGATCAATGTATCTACTAAACTTTGTGAGCGTAGGTTTGTCATGGCAATTGGAAAGCAATTTCTTGACATGTTAGTGACAAGTATTGAGTTTTTGTGGTTTGGTGGAGGGTAGATATGCTCACTTTCTAGTGCAGTATGTCAGCTTTGAGAAGTATTAATATGTGAGGTAGATGGTAAAAAATTTAAGCACGAATTTCTTGCTTTGTATTTTTTAAATATTGAAGGCTTTTATACTTAAGTTTGTAGGTCATGCAACACTCTTTTTCAATGAGAGCTTCAGCTACTATTTGAAATAAATGATCATGTCTATTTCATAGTTGTTATATTTTTTTACTTTCATTTACTTTTTTTTGTTGACATGTTTCTACTCAGCTTGTTTTATGTGTACCAAAAATGTAATTAAAAAAATAACACATCCTAATTTTCTATTATCCATTGGTCTTGGATTTCATTAAATTAATATTTTCATGCATGATGAGGATGAATTGTTTGTGTCTATGAAAACATGGTAGTTAAACAGGAATAGAAGGAAAATAAGACCAAATTCCAACTATCTTAGCACGCCAATTTTAATAGTTTTTAAGCAAAACAACTTTCATTGAGACAAGAGACGCATTGCATTAGTTTCCTATCGATGATTGGTGATTTTGATTAGTTTGAAGAGTAGTTGGATTATTTGTTTTATATTAGATATTTTTTCACTCATTTTGCATGAATAAATAATAGAGAAAGTTGGTATGCAAGCATTTTGATGGTTTAAATACTTTATAAAACATCAACTAAGTGATCATTAATAGGTAATTATTTTGCATTTATATTGCTTATGCATGTATAATGTTATTATTTTAGCTCAAGTTTTACGAAACAATTGTGTGTGAAGAAAAAAAATTGTCAATTTTTTCCAAGAGGTCAACACATGTAACTGTGCGTATAAGTTTAAGGTCTTCACACTGTGTGACTAGCTTGTAACAATGTTGGATGCTTATTGCAATAAAGTTGAACTTGGTCATTGTGATTTATGATTTTATTGTCAATGATCAAGTCATAGATTTAGTAGAATATAAATTGTTTAACACAAACCATTTCACTTACTTTGACTTAAACAATCATAAAAATTTGAGAATTTAATGTAAGCCATATTAGCTTGGTACAAAATATTCCCATGTACAAGAAGATAATTAACAAGATAGTTTACAACTAATATTAAAATAATAGTTGATAAAATGAGTAACAAGATATTGGGTTCAAAGAGAATAATCAATGACAATAATTCAAGTATATCAACTATTTCAATGTAGCAGTATTAAGTAGAGGTAACTTCAAGCAAATTAGAATTGTATAAATAAAATGATCTGACATTATGTTTTGATCCAAAATGATGATTGTATGGAAGTTGTTTAAAATCATATGAATTTCATCTTAATTTTTTTAAAAACGTACATAAATGGTAACATAACAAATATTTAGATATTAGGAATTGGTGAAGCAAATGGAGGCATATCAATATGAATTCCAAACATGTATGCTAAGGAGAACTTAAGTCTTTCAGAAGATCACTAAAGTTAATACTTGCATGGACTAAATACTGCTTTGAATAAATTTGACAAATGGTATGCCCTTCAATAAGGGACTTTACAAAGGAGAACCCTCAATGAGTGATGTTGAAAGAGTATGATTTGAATCCTTTCAAATACACTTTACATCATGAAATAATGGACCATGAGATAAAAATGAGATGAGCCACAAAAATATGGAAGAGATCTATTTGAATCTCCATATGCATTTTGTAACATAGAAATAAATTTGGCTTGAACATATGAAAAAACTCTTTACAAATCCAAAAATTGTAAAAAATATGAGTACAAAAGTTATCAAACTCCAAAAGATGAATGAATTGATTTTCCTTTGTTCAAAAACTACTCAAAATATGATGACTGTATCTCCTTTATCTTGTATTGTCAAGTTACTAAAAATAATACATATATTTATACTAGAAGCTATGCAATCAAAGGAAGATATTTTACAAGACTTTGGATTAGTTTTTCCTCGATTGTTTTGGAGTGATTTCAAGACTTTGAAGTTGTAATTAAAAAAGTGAGTATTTTTAGCATTCCATGTTGCAAACTTATTAAGGCGAGCAAAGGTTTATGAACCTTCTTATTGGTGTATGATAATCCTCCTTTGCTTTATCTAGAAGATAACCTATTAGAATAGGTAAGTTGGGGGTGTGACTCAATCCTCAAGTCATTTGAAGGTTATAAATAAACCACTCTTATGCCCATTTGGGCATCAAATAATTCAAATAGAGTCTTCATTGAGTTTTTAGAGTCTTAGTAAGTCTATAAAGTCCTAATCTACAAATATTTGAGTATGCTCTACTTGTGTGCCATGGTGCAATCTTGAGTATTAGAAATAATAGCTATTGTAGTGACAAAAAATGTAATCCTTTACATTTTCTCACTTTGTTTGCCTCCCCTTAATTAATTGGACTTAATTAAGCCTCTAATTGACCCAATTATGCATTTAAAAGCCTAATTAATTTTGTTTTCCAAAAGGGGGACCTACATTAAACAATTGCAAACATCAAATTACACATCTTGAAAAATATGTCCTAGGTTTGGGGCCTAGGACCCATTCGCCCAAGGGTGAATGGGTCCTCCTTAAGTTTAGGACCCCATTTTAAATATGTTTTTGGTGGTATTTTCATGATTCAAATTCAAGTTGCAATTGTCGGCCTTTAATGTTTAATTGTCAGGAAAATAGAAAATTACCTATAAATGCAAGGTCTTTTTATCAATTCAAATTCTAGAATCAAGAAGTTGCATAATTCAAATTTCACAAGAGAAAATATTATTTTCAAGAGCATTCAAGAGCAGATTTATCAGTCTTCTACATCAGCATTCAAGATCTCAAGCATCATGTCAAAGTTATTTGCATTCATGCATGTTTTTGGAGCTAACATTGTGATGTAGGTTTCAAGTTTTCAAGCATCAAATCCAATATCCAATCAAGCCATTTCATGCAAGATCTAATCCTTGGAGTGATGTGTTAGACTTTAGTCCTCCAAGGGCAGCCATTAAAGGGTTTGGTGAGTTGCAACAATCTCGTGTTCATTCATCATTCCTTCTTTTTATCATCATTTCATTTCAAGGTTTAATTACCAAAACGGGGTTTGACCAAGGCAAACCGCTATTCACCAAAAACAAACATTTTTTCTCCTTTTTGTGTGTTTGTAGATTTATAGGTGAAGAAGGATTGAAGATTGATCAAAAGTGCAATTTTGCAAAGTCGTCATCTAATTTGTCAAGACACAGAAACTGAGATCCTGAATTTATTTCTGACTTTTCAATAATGAGATCCAGAGAAATTATGAGTGTGGATCCAAGAGCAAAGGACTATGAAATTAAATTTTGGACCCCTGTAGTAGAACCCATTTGTCCTAAGGCAAATCTATCCTAGGAGGACACTCAACAACAACTCTTGGTGACTAATACACATCAACTTACCCTTCTCAAATTTTCCAGAAGTTTGTTGTTTCTAATTGTGTTATGCTTTAAATTGATGATTCAAATCACATTACATAATTGAGTTCATTTAGTAATTTTTATTTTTTCTCCCCAAAGTGCATTTCAACCATATTTACCCCATCTTATCATAAGAAAAAATAGCCAAGATCAACAATAGGGTTGACGCACCTAAGGGTTGAAAGTCAATCCTACCTTTGGGGATCTCTTTTTCCTAATGAAAATAGAGTAAGGTAGGTCCATGCATCCTTTTAATCATTCCATTTTGGATCACACACCCACTTACCTTTTTCTATGTTCAGCTACAAATATAAGTTTGTATTTTATTGTATCTTGTAATGTTTTTCTTTCAGTAATATAAAGAAGTCGTAACCATTCAATTGTTAGCCTCCACCTCTATTTTTACTAACTTCTGCCTAGTTGTGTGACCTTTGGCAAAGATCTTAATGTTTGCATAATAGATGATCCATCATAACTTAATATAAGTCATTAGTAAGATTGTATGAGTTATATATGGGTATAGCAAAGTGTTTATCACTATTGAGTTTCTCCCTATTGGGAGAATGTGTCTCAACCTTATAATTATAAAAGGTTTATTATTGAAAGGTGAGCGCAAGGGTGCCCCCCTATGAGGTCTGAGGGGCTCATCCCCTTAACAAGGATTTTCGGGGCCACGCATCCCAGTGAAGGTTTGGGGGCAACACACCTGAAAGCATCTATATCTAGACCATTCATCATTAGGTCTTAGATCTAACTATATATATTTTGTTGGCTTGTCTTACCCTAGAAGGAAGCCCTATTTTATGAGGGCATTGTATTATGGCTATGGATTGTGATGTATTATGAGAGTCTGATAGTGATCGTGTTGCCTTTGAATCTCTAGTTGGTGACTCTTGTGAGAAGCTTGCTTTGTAAGTATATTGCAATCTTCATGATTTCTAAATAATATATTGGGTAGCTTTTGGAGTGTAGGGTTTTCTCTCGTAAGGGTTTTCCCTATGTAAATCATCATGTTGTGGTATGCATGATATTTATGTTTATTTCTATTAATTTTTGTAACTATTTTAAAGATATGAAAATATTTGCATTACCTCTTCTCAAGATCAGTGTAGAAAGTTGTTTTGTTACCTTAACTTCCTTATGCTCCCTGTGAGTTGAGATTGAGCCCTTTTTATCTCTATTTAAGTTATTGTTGTTGTTTGTTGACAATTGTTACCCTCCTTTTGTGGATTGAGTATTGATATCTTGTAAAACCCCTATAAGTTATCCCAAAGCTTGGTCTACAACTCATTGTTTGAACAATGGCTTATTTTTGAGGTTTCTATGACTTTTTTGATACAATTTTTTCACAAATTAATTTCTCATGTCCTTGCAGTGAATGTAGTTCATATGCTAATATTGGCTATGATGAAACAACTTGATTCACTTGTTGAAGGTCTCCAACAACTTACTCAATCAAAGGTTATCTATGATAAAGAAACTATTACTAAATCAAAACAAGAATGTCAAGTTACAATATCTAATTCAGAAGATATAGAAGCTAGAAAGTTTATAGAATCGAAGTCTACATAAATAATAAATTGTTGTGAAAATTGTGGAAGATATTGTTCTTATGTTGTAACATATTTAGAAGATGAAAATGAGAATCTACTCCTGCCTATTATTCACAAGCAAGAATTTCAAAAAAATATAAGAAGAATAATAAGTTTGAAGATCACTTTACTATGTATGCTCAGAAAACCATAAATTCTTTGTTTCTTTATTATATAATGAGTCTATTATGTTTTTACTAGCCATTCCTTTATATTTCTTCCATTTTATTTTATTTTATTTTATTCTGAAGTCATGTATTTTCCTATCAAACCTATTATATATGTCAACTTAGAAGGTTTCAGTAAAAAAATAATTTCTCTTATAGATACAGGGTCTACTATTAGTCTAGCTAAAAACCATGCTCTTTCATTAATATATTGGCATTAACAAAAAATCTATGTTCAAGGTTTTGGTGTAATTAGAACCATGAAACAAAAGGCCCCCAATGTCTTAGTGAATCTAGGAGAATTTAGTTATTTGTGTTCTTTCTCACAAAATGAAAACATGGAAACTGATATTGTCTTAGGTTGGGATTTTTTTGAGTCAATTTAAGTATTTTTCTTTCTTTTAGTCCAATGTGGTTTTAGGAAACCATAAAGAGATAAAATTCCATCATATTCCTCAAACAAAGCATTATGTTTATATGATTGGAAGATTTTATGAGGAAGGAAATCTTTTTCCAGAAGATTCATAGTCTTATGCCATACACAAGATAAAGAACTTCCTAAAGCCTACTAAAAGATTATATTAAAGAATATTTTATTTATAAAAATCCTTGCCTTCTTTTCAGAGATGATGGTTTGGGAGATAAAAATTGTTTCAAGGACCAAGGAGAACCATATTCTCTCTCTAGATTTCATCAATGTATAGTTGGTTGTTTTAAAGCACCTGTTTTGGCAATACAAAGAAGCTCACATCATTTTTAGATGCAGGGGTGTTATTAATCACTTTCCTCCTAATTTCCATATTGTAGATGATTTAACTAGTATTTTTTCAGTTCTTCTTGTAAACTTTTATTACCTTAGATGACTCCCTACAAAAATGCTACTATTCAAGAAATGCTATTAGATATCATATATCTCGCAATGTATTTCTCATCTAGTCAACTAGAATGGATTATCAAGCATGAGAATACAAGGCTTCTTGGAGAATGGTATCATCCTAATACTGGATGATCTTCTAAGAAGACAATCAAGTATTATTATTCATACCAGTATGCTCTACAATTTGATAATGTGTTTAATATACTAGGACTCCATCTCATTCCAAATATTGGTTGTTGGTGCATACTAAAATGGGGTCATGGTTGATAATGCAACAAGCATGGTGGTAGCATATTGTATAGAATTAAATAAATTATTATATAGGAAAAAGTAATAGTCTCGTAAAAATAAAAGTTTCATAGAAATAAATATTACAATGTGCAAATAAAAAAGTGGAAAAGTGAAGTGACAAAAATATATGGTAGAGGGAAAATATACAAAGACTTTGGTGATGGAATATTCTAGAAATATTTGTACAATATTTACATGTGAAGACGTGGTGGACCCCTATACAAAAAGATATGGAATATAGAATCTTGTATAAAAAATATAGAAAATATCCACATGTAAATCAAAAAATATTTGTACATCATAAAATATATTTTAAAATATTTTGTATCATGAAAAGTAAGAATAGACAATGTCAACCAAAATTATTTTGGTATATATTTCTCCTTTATTTTGGTATGTCTGCTTTGGTGTTTGTGGCATTGTTTGAGGGTTGTCACTAGTCGGGGAGCTCTCCTCTTTTCGGTTTGTTTCTTGGTTCAGTCTGCTACAGTGTAGGGGTGTGCTTCCTCTGGTGCGTGCTAGAGCTCGTGCGGATGTGCAGGTTGGTAGTTGGCGTCATTGTGGAGGCTTGTTATTTTCAGACTTTAGAGGTGTTGTTTTCGGCTCGTGGTGGAGTATTGGTCTTTTGTTGGTTCGTTCTTCCTAGGTTGAGTTGTTACCTGGTGCGCTTGGGCTTCTAGCTTTCTCTACCCCCTAGTATGGCTTTTTTCCTTTCTTGTGCCCTTTGTGGTGGGAGTGGTGGAGTTTTATGGGCTATTCCTTTCCCTTGGCTAGCATGTTGGGGTGTTGTTGTGCCTTACTATCCTGCCTATTCACTTCATCATTTCATCACGGGATTTCTTTGCCTTGTTTGGGCCAGAGGTGGGTTGTTTCTTGGGATGATTGGTGAATGTCATCTATAACATGTGTTGTGCCTGGAGAGTGTTCTTCTTCGAGGTTATCTTTCTATGGAGTTTGTCGTGGTTTGGGTTCTTTTCCTTATGGCTACTTTGTGGGATATTTTCCTAGTCGGTCTCTTGTTCCTCCCTGGCTCGGTGTGGCTCTTTGAAGGTGTTTTCCTCTGGACTAGGTTGTCTTCTCTGATTATTGAGGTGTTTTTGTTTGTCTTTAAAGTCTCTTTGTCCTCCTCTTTGTTCATGATGTTGCTTTGATTTGAGGGGGAAGCTATTTTTTTATTGTTGTTGGCTCTCTGTAGTTGGTGGTTTATGGAGTTGCTTTGTTGGAATGTTTCAATGTGTGGCTGCGGTGGTCTTCTTGTGGGCTCTTTTGGAGTTTTCTCTCAAAAAGTTGTGTTTGGCTCAGCCCTATTTTTGCTATGTTCAAGGAGAGGAATGTTGCTTTCTTCCTCTTGCTTGTTTTTATTATTGTTCCAATGGCCTGGTATACCAAGGGATGGTGTGTATACTCGTTCTTCTGAAGTGTTGGCTCTCTTCCACATTTCTCTAGCTACTTCTTCTATTGAGGTGAAGACTATTCCTATAGAGGTGGAGTGCCCTTCTATTGAGGTGAAGGTGGTAGCTTTGGATGGGTTGGGGTACCCTCTTTTCTAGTCTCCTCTGGTGGTGGTCCTATTGAGGTGGATGTTGTTTCTATTGAGGTGGAACCCAAGGTTGTTGGAGATTTGTGGCTTTGGCAGAACGAGTGTTCATTTCATTTTCTCTAATGGAGGGGAGCTCTTTCCTCTTGAGGTGGATTGTGAGTTGCTTTGTCAGGCTTTTGGGAGTTTCAAGGTGGTTTCAACTTCCCTCGTGTTTTTTCTTGGGGTCCTGTTGTGGGTGATGTGGATTTTATGTATCATGGTTTTTGTTTTGAGTGATGTTCTTAGCTCTTTGGTGTTCCTCCTAAGCGATTGGTATGTTGTTGCTTGGTTGTTGTAGGAAGTTTCTAAGGGTTCAAGGTCCCTGCCAAAACTTGGTTGTAAATGGTTGAAGGTCCCTTCAAAACCTTTGGGGTTAAGGTCCCTGTAAATACTTGGTTCCTTTTTCAGCAGTCTATTTTGTTGCCACTTTGGGTTGTCTGTGGTGTAGATCTGAGTAGTCGTGCTGATTTTTTGATTTGTTGTTGGTTGGCTACTGCTTGTCTATGATGTATTCATGTGTAGCTTGGTCTTCTTTGTGTGGGTTTCGGGTCCCCATCAAAACCAAATTATTAATGGTTTCGGGTCCATTTAAAACCTGTTGTAAATGGTTGCGGGTCCATTCAAAACCTATTTTTCCCATATAATCAAAGCATAGATAGATAAATAAAGTTGATGTAATAAAGCAAGGACTGACAATGTTTGCCACTTGGTGTGATAATCCTCCTTTGCTTTATCTAGAAGATAACCTATTAGAATAAGTTGAGGGTGTGACCAGATCCTCAAGTCATTTGAAGGCTATAAATAAGCCACTCACATACCCATTTAGGAATCGAATAATTAGAATAGAGTCTTAATAGAGTCTTTAGAGTCTTAGTAAGTCTATAGAGTCCTAGTCTACAAATATTTGAGTATGCTCTACTATTGCGCCATAGTGTGATCTTTAGTATTATAAAGAATAGTTGTAAATATAAGTTTGTATACTTTATTGTAGATGAGGTAAAAAAATTCTTTTAGTAATATAAAGAAGTCATAACCATTGATTGTCAACCTCCATCACGATTTTTTCCCACTTTTTCCTAGTCGCACGTGACCCTTGAGTTAAAATATGGTATCAAAGCCTTGTTTTTAAAAATCCAAATGGTATTAGAGCCATCACAAGGATCTTAATGTTTGCATAATAGATGAGCCATAAAAAAAAATATAAGTTTGTAGACACGCAAAATGTACTGATTGACATTGCACGCTTGATCCCGATTACTGACACCATTTCATCCTAAATCATCCCTCTGTCTAACCATTTAATCGAATACCCTTATTTGATTAAATTCATCAATTTTCCTCCCTTAATTAAATAAATCATTTATTTGATTAAGTCACTCTCTCTTGTTAATTAAATCAGTCAATCTGATCTAATTAACCCTAACTCTTTATTAATTAAATAAATAAATTTTATTTATTAATTTCTAAAGTCTATCTCATTAAATTAAATAAATTAAAACCTTATTTGATTTAATTTAACATTCATCTCCTTTAATTAAATAAATCAAAAAATCTTTATTTAATTAATATCTAAATCACATTCTTCTCATCTTTGATTTAAATCAACCTTACATAAATCTAAGTCCAAATTTTTCATCATCTAATCCCTTCATTAAATTAATTAACCCTTGATTAATTTAATCCTAATCCATGTCCCATCCTCTAGCTTTTGCCACTTGCACATGAAAATAGAATTAATTCATTTATTAAATCCCTATTTTCTCTCAACATGGCATAATAGAGGAATATTCCTTCAAATTTGAAATCTTTTCAAGTGGACTTTGTCCTTCCAACAAGACATTTATTTCATCTTTGCATTGAGCCAAGTGGCATTTAAAACATTCCTTTTTCCCTTTTACATGTCATTTCATTATTTTCAAAATCCACCTAAATGCATTTATGGGCACTTTCATCAAAATGTGCACATCCTTCATCCATCCATCTCTTGACAAGTGGCATCTTTCCATTGGTTGAATGTTAGTCCCGCATTTGATTCATTTTGGGCATTTCTCCATCTTACCATTCTATAAATAAGAGGCTTCTTTCCTCATTTCATCATCCTCAATTTGAGCAAGTTTACTATACTCAATTTCATCTTCAAGCATTAGCATTTTTCATCCATTTATCAAAGTATTAGCTAGGTTATCTAGGTTTTTCATCATGGAGCACACTTGAGTCTTCAACAAAGTGGATCACTCTTCATCACTCATCAATCTTGCATCATAGGAGTTGGGAAAGGGCCAATTTCTACATCAAATTGGCACCAATTCCCCCATGGGATCAAGAGTTTGATTTGCATTTGAATAGGATTTGATGGCTTTTGTTTATGCTTGTTTATGTTCTTCATCTCATTTCTTATTCTTTGCAACTTAAATGGAATTCATGGGGAATCTTGATTCTTGCTTGCATATGATCTTCTAATGTGTTTGTTTATTGTGTTTTGTAGGTACTAGGATCTTGGTTTGCACAAAGTCATCAGAAGGATTATATGAGTTATATCTTGGTATAGCGAAGTGTTTATCACTATTAGGTTTCTCCATGATTTTAGATTGATCCCTTTATATCATCTATTTCAAGTGTTGTTGTATGTTGACACTTGTTACTCTCATTTTTTGGATTGAGTATTACTCTCTTGTAAAACCCCTATAAGTTATCCTAGAGCTTGGTTCGTAACTCATTGTCTAAACAATGGATTTTTTTTAAGTTTCTATGACTTTTTTGGTGTAGAATACTCTAGAAGAAATAATTTTTATGATGCAATTTTTTTTTGAAGAAATTTATCATTTTGTTGCAGTGAATGCAGTTTGTATGCTAACACTGGCTATGATGAACAACTTGGTGCACTTGATGAAGGTATTCAACAAGTTACTAAATTAGAGGATAGCTATGACAAAGAAACTATTACTCAACTAGACCAAAATATCAAGTTACAAGATTTAATTTAGATATATAGAAGCAAGTAAGTCTATACAAATAATAAATTTTTGTGAAAATTGTGGAAGACGTTGTTCTTGTGATGTAACAAATTCAAAAGAAATATAAGAAATAGAAGATTGAGTATTGCTCTCTTGTAAAACCCCTATAAGTTATCCCAAAGCTTGGTCAATAACCCATTGTTTGAAAATGGTTGAATTTCAAATATTTGTTGGTTCTACTAATGGAGTTGAAAGAATCAATAAAGCTAGTATGGAAGGATTATATGAGCTTCCTTAAATCCAACCTATAGATTATGATTTAAAAGTTGAAGAAGTTTCAAATAATGACACATCTAAAGAAATTATTACAGGACATGCAAGTAGCTATAAACCCCCTATATTAAAATCAGAAATTGTATATAAGAAAAGTGCTTTACATCCTAATCATTTAAAGAATTTTATCTCTAGGTCAAGCGTTAAGAAGTTTTTGATACCCAAAATGAAGGTTGTTTATTTAACCTTATAATATGATCCTACTCAAAATTTACAAACCAAAATGTTATATGTTCTTCCTAAAGAAGAGATTGAATGCATCAGAAAGCATAAAGATGTTAATTTTGTGCATTTTGGTGCAATTATTGTTTATATAGGATCACGTGTGCTTGAAAACATCCAACATGTTACATATTTAGCTTTGTGTGATAGAAGACCAGTTCAGTATGAATATTCCTATCAACTACCAAGTTTATCTAAGTTGTCTAAAAAATTATTTATTTGCCTTTTATCCTAACCTCACTGTAGTTGCTAGAGACCATGGGTGTTCAAAAGTAAAATGTAGATATTTAGATTTTTGGGGAATTTTCTCTTCCCTTTATAGTCTAAACATGTTTGGTAAATTCAAATATGCTTCAGTCTAACTACAAGTCTTGTATTCCATGACTACTACCAATCATCCTAAGACTCTTGAAAATTTTCCCTATGCCAAAACTCTTAATGGTGAAGTTTAACTTCAAAAGGGGCATATAAATACTATTGATATTCCTTTAGGATGAAAAAATTGTAGCACCCAAATTGTTAGAAGCTACAACATTAGTTCATGAATTCAAAGATAATCAGATAAATATTATTCCTAGAAGCATATCTCCTAAACAATTTTGTAATAATCCTTTTGAGGATTCTTTAATTTGCTAGATCTTCTTTTAGTTCATCTTCTAGTCACAAAAAAATCTAATCTAATTATTGAACTAGAAGTGTCATGCCTTGATCGCCATCGTAGCCTCTAATAAAATCGTCAGTGACAATAAGAAGACCCCACTCACTAATTAATTGATTGATCATTAGAAAAGGGTGGAAACTCTCCAAAATGTTATAATTAATAATTAATAAAAAGAAAATATGGAGGCAATGATCAGTGTAGAGGGACTTGTCCCTTACCAAGGGAAGAATATGATGAATAGTTATGTCTTTTCCCATCATAGGGATATAAAAGGAGGCACACTTCCTAAGAAGAAGGATCATCAAAGAGATCATAAATAGAATCTACATTAAAAAAAGCAGCAACTATTGATATAATCAATGATTGGTATGCAATTGATTATATATGCAATTAATGTATAATTTTGATAGGCATATAAATTTATATATAATTAATTTCATAATAAATAATATGCAGTAAGGAAAGAACTGTTATGTCTAAATTGGTAGATAAGGAAATAGTGAACCTATTTATATTATTGTAATCAACATCCTTTTCTTTAAGCAATCACATAAAGGGTTGGAAAGGAAACATGTTAGGGAAGGGTGGTATAAGTTCTCTTAATGTAAGTACACCAACCCTAATTTGTATGGAATTGTCTTGGTTGGATGTTTTTATTGTT
>VDFB02256131.1:0-47005 GCA_007258455.2 Sequoia sempervirens
TGGCTGGTCTAAGATAGATCTCACAATAAATTACAAAGGGAAACAAGAAAAAAGTTGAAAAAAATCTTGCATGTTTATATTCTTAAAGACTGAACAAATCATCCACATTTTTAATAGAGCTTGTGACAAATGGATTTTGAGTGCATTTTGTGGTCTATCTTACAAGGAAAATTGGGAGTAACTTGCCTTATTATATAATGCACAAGGGGAATGCGCCGTCAAGTTTGGAATGCATTCATCATAGAAGCCACCACTTTGAGGGGTACCTATTCCATTGCTTTAACATCTGGGTTATTCCCAACAGCCTTGAACCAACGTCATCTTAATGGCAAATGAGTGATTTCATTGTTGATGCGACCACACCTTAGGGATATCTATTCTGTTGCATTAACATGTGGATCATTCACAGTAGGCATGAATTGAGGTCATCCTTATGGCTAATGATTGCATCGCCATTGACCATGTTCGGCTGTACCATTGAGCTTTAGAGTGATCTCGTCATAGGAACCACTGCATCTAAGGGGTATCTATTCTGTTGCATAACATGTGGATCATTTCCAGCAGGCTGGAACCAAGGTCATCCTCTTGCAAATGATTGCATCACCTTACCACTAGATCATGTTCTGATATACTATCAAGCTTAGAATGCTTTCATCATAGAAGTCACTGCATCTGAGGGCCCCCCGTTACAGTAGCTCTAAGGTCTCATAGTTTAGCTTTGATTGAGACCAGTTGATTTGATTCCAGATTGGATGAGATTGGGCTTTGTCTAAACTTCATCTCTTGTTAGTTGAGTGCCTACCATGGCTGGTGGTCCTCCAACTCCTCGACCCCAAAGTAGTCAAGTGCAGGTGCATTTATTCTATTGCATTAACATGTGGAACACTTCCAGCATTTATTCTATTGCATTAACATGTGGAACACTTCCAGGGGGCTGGAACTGAGTTCATCCTTATTGCAAATGATTGCATTACCTTACCATAGATCATGTTATACTGTACCATGATACTACCATCAAGCTTAAAATGCATTCATCAGAGAAGCCACCCCATTTGAGGGCTATCCATTGCATTGCATTATCACATGGATCATATTCCCAGCAGACTTGGTACAAGTAAATGATTTCACTGCCTAACTACTAAACCATGTTCTGCTGTACTGTCAAACTAAGAATGTCTTCATCATAGAAGCCACCACATCTAAGAGGTATCTATTCTGTTGCAAAACATGTGGATCATTTCCAATGGTTTAAACCAAAAATCATGGCAATGACAAATGATTGCATCACCTTATCATCAGACCATGTTCTGCTGTACCATCAAGCTTAGAATCGCTTCATCATTGAAGCCACCACATTTGATGGGTGTGTCTATTCCATTGCCTTAACAGGCTTATCATTCCCAGCAGGCTTGAATCAAGGTGAACCTTATGGCATGTGATTGCATTACTTCATCATGGAAGCCACATCCGTGGGACATCTATTCCATTGCACTAGCATGGGGATCATTCCCAGCAGGCTTGAACCAAGCCCATCCTTATGGAAAATAATTGTATTGCCTTACTGCTAGAACATGTTCAACCATACTGTCAAGTTTAGGATGCATTCATCAGTCACCACATCCAAGGGTTTTCTACTCTGTTGCATTAACACATGGATCATTTCCGGCAGGCTTGAACCCAAGGTCATCCTAATAACAAAATATTTCGTCACCTTACTACTTGACCATGTTCTGCTGTACTTTCAAGCTTCGAATGCTTACGCTATAGAAGCCACTGCATCTGAGGGGTATACATTTCATCACATTAGCATGCTGGTCATTCCCAGTAGACTTCAACCAATGTCAGTATTATATCAAATGATTGAATCACCTTTTATCACTAGACCATGTTCTGCTGTACTATATGTCTGCAATTTTTTATTGTTGAGTTCAAATTTTATATATCACTTCAATCATGTTTTGCTATTATGAATAACACAGTTATTCTCTTAATCTTTATTACTATTGTTAACCTGTGCAAACCTACAAACACGTTTTAACACTTGAATCATACTTTTTAATTTTTAATGATCCTACATCTTGAAGAGCTTAATCTTTGGTGACTTACCTATTTCTAATGAGCTTGAAAACTGGTTTCTGCAAATTAAATTTGTTATACTATTTGTATATGATTACATTAACTGAAGCCAGTAGCCACACTTTCTGGTAGCTTTATCTTATGTGATGCAATTCTGTCGAAGTTTCAATCATTCTGAATTAGTAGCTACTTTGTCCATTGAAGCCCTTATACATGTCTACATACAAAGTCCAAACAATTCCATTAAAACTTGTTTAGATTTCAAATGTACAGGTTAAGTCTCAAGAGTTATTTATACAACAAAATATTTTAACAATAACAATATTGTCCTTAATTATTGCTGATCATTACACAGTCTGACTAATATTAATTTTGCCATCCTTGCTGCTTACCTGGAGGACTGCAGAAAGATCCACAATTCCTCAATATTTACATACATTTTTCCTTTTCTAAGCAAAATTCACAATACTTGGTTCAACCGATGTAATGAATTTCTACCCTTTCCATTACATGCATACATTCGAGCTCAGGCTTGCTATGTATCTAAAATTTACTAGCACTTCACAGTAGAGAGCTTTATTGTTCTTTTCACTTTGTTAAAATTATCCATCACCGTGCACATTATATAGGGAGTGGAATCTTAGCTATGCAATAGCTAATACCATTAAAACTAAATATGGCTTATTATTTTATTTTCTTTACCATTATTTCTTCAGAAGGATAAAACGTCAGAAACTAATGGAGAATATATTCTTACTAGCTTTTTAATCACTTTTTAAAAAAATGTTTAGAAAGTGCATTTAAATTGTAACAACAAAATAAAATGGGAATTATCTGCCAATTATCCTCATGATCTCAAAATTATATGGACATTATGACATCAAATGCTATATTATTTGAATTGCATTAAGCGTTACAAATGATATAAAGTCCTTACCATTAGAACATTTTTATATCAGAAAATTAAGTTTTAATTATACAAAATTCAGAGATGCTCACTCTGTTAGGCACAAGATCAAGATCTGCCAAATATGATGCTTCTGTACCCTTCAAGTTCCATTAGTTTACTCTCAAAGCTCAATTATAACAAATATCAATAGCTTCAATTTGTCTTGCTTCATTCTTCAAATCAATGCAGCCAACAAAATTTCAGAGGTACATGCAATGGTACCATAGCAGCAAAATACTACTTTCCAATGATATCCAGTTAACTAATGAAATGGCTATTACTCAGACCCAGAAAATATGAACTATCAATTCACGAAAACCAAGAAACAAATTGAGATGCTCTGTGCTCTAGAAAAACGGAAGATATATTTACAAGATGGTATTGGCGCTTTATGCCAAGCTTATTACACAAATTTGTATGTGACCTCACAACTAAGCCATTTTATTGGAACTTATAAGTACTTTTGTAGAGGACGGAACATGGATTTGCCCCATCCATATTATCCTTATGTTATATGCAGTGATGCTTAATTATGAAATTAACTTTGCTTGACTAATTATTTGAGGTTCTACATTCTTATGGAGGCTTGTCAAAGATCACCCTGGCCTTCAAATTTTTATGGCCAAGTGGCACAATATCCTTCAAGGATGAGAAAAATTATAAACATGACTTCTTCACAATTTTCTGGGTCTTCTACTCCTCACAAATAGTATAGAGAACAATCAAGTGTTCTGTCATATATTACTGTGCTGAGATAGTATTAGTCCAAAAAGCATAGCAGATCTGTTATAAATTTTCAGACAAGGCAGGAAGGAGGCATGTATTGAAAATACACCAGCATCATACCAGTTTTTTGATGATGCAAAATGATTAATCTTCTTTCCCTTGATCGGGCAATTTTAGTAAGCAGAAAATTCAGAAACCTGGTCCAAAAATGATTCTGATAACAACTGAGTCGGAACTTGATAAGACCAGACCTGTCCTAGAAGATCCTGAAACAGTCAAGCCAATAACCTTTGTTTAGGGATCTAGAATGAATTCATCTCCAGAAGATATGTCCTCTGCTTTGCAAGAAGGTTAGCTGCAGTCTTGAATGGTCCCTCAAAAGCACCAACCAGAAGTCCATCAGTTTCCATGCAGAGTGGATGATCACTAGGGCGGATTGCAACCAGGGTTGCACCCTTCAGAACCATTCCACATGGGAGCTCAAGAGACGGGGAATACCAAAGTTTCATGTTGAGTGCAGGGATTTGGGTTCTGTTAGATGAAGCAGACACGATAAGAGGTTTTTCTCGAAATTCTTCCAATTGGTTTTTGTTCATGCACAATACTCCCTGTCGATCAGAGTCAGTAAGAACAAGAGTTTCCAGGGTGGGGTGCTCTGATATGATATGCTGAAGAAGATAATGCCTTGCAGAAGCAGCAATGAGGGAGCTGATTGTCCAAACCACTCTCAGTTTCAACTTCAGGCCTCCATTTGTATAAAAGGACTCAGTTACATTTCCAGTGTCTTCATCGTCTGAAGCTCCATTTTCTACATTGAAATTGCCATTCAGGTTGGAATCAAACGTCCCAAATAAAAGATAAGAAACAAACCAAAATATGATATTGAAAATTTCATGGCAAACTAATATACTGAAAAGTAAAATTAACTAAGATGAACTTCTAAATGCAGAAGGGAAGGATACACATACAGCCCATTTACACCCAATAGAAAATAAAAAAACAGCCTTTCACCCTCTCCCTCGAACACATTTAAATTGTCACACTATCTTACACACCTTCCTAGGTCACAGACTGAATGGAAAACATACAAAAACTCAATATTATCGATCTCCAAAATTCAGTCCTTGTATTGCACATGTTTTATAGAATTTGAGACCAACGGCGATAAATGAATTGCATTCACAGATGGAATCTTCAAAAACTTAACAATCACTCTTAATTTGTAGGAATGTCTGGCAGGAATGTACACTGAAGTTAAGAAAACAATTCACTTAGAAATCTGACAATGTATATATTGTTTCACAAACAACCAGGCATAGAGCTCCAAAACAAAGTCTAGTGCTACGATTGCAAATCATAGCGATCTTGAAATTTTTACAAAATTTATCTCAACACATAAAAAACAGCTAAAGATCTTATTTTCACCATTCTAACACAAGCTACCTTCAAAGCCTAGAGAAACAGACATGCCAACCGAGGATTATCATGTTATTGTTCACCAAAATTAACATGATAACCATTAGGATTGAAAAACCCATCTACCCCCAAATTGCATGATCGTTAAGCTATAAAATCTGTGCTAACTAACGATTATCATTGTTCACCAAAACTAACGTAATTACCATTCCGATTAAGAAGTACCGCTACCTCAAAATTTCATGACGGGTAAGCTAAAATCCCAGGAGCAGCCACACCTATATTCTAACAAGATCCCTTATTAGCAGGAAAATTACTCCTAAACTTGCTCGGACAGAATTTTTTCCAAGTAATTTTTTTGGTGAAATTTCTTATCCGAATCATCAGCACATCTCACTTGCTCGGACAAACTTTTTCCAAGCAATTTTTTGGTGAAATTTCTCATCCGAATCATCAGCACATCTCACATATAATCCAAAAACAAACCAAATATAACAAACTAGAAATAAGCCCCCAAAAATAAACAGAAAAACCCTAATCATTTCAAGTGCCCAAGATTAGTCCTTACCTTGAAGAAGGCCTATTTTCTCCAAATCACAGTTCTGATCTCTCTTATCCTTAGCAGGATTTAAAACCGAAGAAGCCCCAAGAATAACACAGCTCTCTAGAGTCGTCCCAAACTCTGCTTTCCATTTAAGCAGGACGCCATCTTCAATACCCAGTTCACCACCAGGCAGTTCAATCCTCAGATTTTGGACCTCTTTGAAACTCTTCAAAACTTCACCGGGAGAATGATGGGAAACCTCTGGAACCATGGCTTTTTTTGGACCCAAGAAACCTTGCAAAGCCTGTAATGGCCTAAAAACCCCACCTGACATAAACCTCATCAGGTGGCTCCAAATCCCCCTGTTCTTGGTACTGCTGCCGCCGCTGGTTTCTTCGCTTGATATCACACAGTCCACCTTAACAACTACATTTTGTACTTGTAAGGCTATGCTACAGAACCTCTTTGATACTGCGCAACACCGACCTAGAGCCTTGATATCACCAAATTTGTTGAAAATTACAAGCAAAACTGAATCGGGGAGCCTGTCAAAATGGTCCATAGGTGCGTTGTATCCCATTTTTGGATCAATATATCAAGTTTCTTAATCTCAATCCCAAGCAAACCTTCAATACCTCTTCAAAGCAATACACTTCCTTTTTAACTTACCCAGATATCTACAGAAACAACCTAGCGCTAGAACAGGAAATCTTAAACCATGAGAATCAAATAAAGCTTACACTTTATTTTAAATCTGTATGCCTGTAGGAACAATCATGTAAACAAATAAATACAGTATGATCTATTATAGAAACCAATTTGATCTGTTCAAAGTCTATCTCTCGCTCAATTTCATAACTTAAAAGACAATTATTAACAGAACCCAAAACCATGCCGGCTCCAAAAGCCTTCAGAAGTTCAATTGACTTCTAATCTTCAACTGCTCTTCAATCCCATGCGTTTTTAGATTCTGTTGAAATACGCCCACACCATCCTGACTCAGAAGAACATTTCCATTGGCCCATTCCAAAATAAAATATCTTGCAACAATATATTTACTTCCAGACCACATTTATCCAAAGATTCTAAACCCAACCTAATTTAGAAAAAACTACTACAAAAGCATTCAACTGCAAATCTTCAACATTGATCTGCAGTTTCTTCAATCTTTTAGTCCAAATGCTTGTTCACTTTCTTGCATTCTTACAGCATCTTCCACGAAATCCAATCCCGTTCTATCTCCCGAATTCCCAATCTTCCTCTCACACCATACATTCTCACAACATTCCCTCCCAATCCCGATCCACACGACTCTCAATCCAGCCCAAAATCTCAAAACTCATGAAATTTTTCCATAGGTGACTACTACACCTCAAAAACTAGTAGAAGCTCATTTCACTACACCTCAAAACTTCAATGCTCTGCACTGTTGCTCTTGTGGATCTTCTTTCATTCTATTCAGTCAATTTTAATACTCAAAAACTCTCCTTCGACTTGTTTCTCTTTGACGCTACTTCGTTTTGTTAATACTCAATTCCTCAACATGTTATAGCAGCCGCAACTTTAAGAAACCTATTCCAAAAAAACTCTTCATAATTTCTTCATTACCATGGATCTAAGGACCCTTTCAGACAACACCCAACTCAATTTTAGCACGAAATATCTCGATCCAGGCCAATCCTAAGCATATAACTATATATTGCACTTTGTTAGCTTACTTTTAAGGCATTCTAGACCATTCCTAATGATTTTTGGCTCACTGAACGTGGATTTTAATGATGATTCAGAGTAACAGATGTGCAGGATTGCGGATCTGCTCCATCACGGTGCATTTATTCAATTTTTGTGGGGACACACCCACCTATTGAGCTTCCCCAAGCCTGCCTCTCTAACGCCTGCAAAATCCAAAAATAAAAGAAAAATAATTATTCCACATGATGTCAGCATCCACCTCGCTCAAACTTAACCGTGGTTCCACCAAGGTTTGATGTTTTAAAGTAGATTATAACGTATATATTTAAGTTAAAAGCCCTTTTCAATTAAGTTGTCATTAGTAAGAGAAATTAATCCATCAAAATCTGTCCAGATGGAACCTGATTCAATCATATCTCCAAAAATAAATTTTATATTAAAATAAACATTTTATTTTCAATTTTAAATTAATTTAAATATACTTATTCCAACTAATTTACTTCTACATTACACTTTTGTTTTGATTATTATTTTTTTTAACTTAAATTATTGCGTAATTCATTTCTGAATTTTTGTAATTTAAATATTTATTCAAATTGTTCTAGCTTTTAGTTTAACTGTGAATGTTTTTTTATCACACAATGAGTGATCCATTTTCCTCTTCCTCATGATGGATCACTGAGTGTGGGGAAAGTCGATCGAAAAACATACACAGTTAAACCATAAGCTAACACAATTTAAATTGACAAACTGTGAAAAACTTATACCAATTATTTAAATATTTATATTTGAATTTATTTTGTGAATTTTTAATAAAATATTTAAAACTTTCTTTTAAAAATCTTTTTATTTTTTTGGTATTGGTTTCTAAATAATGTACGTGCATTGGTTTCTAATCTAATTATTTTAGGGTTTATATGAAATATTCTATATCACCTAGGAGATACAAAAAGGTTATGAGGTATGAGTGGTTGTGGGGATAGAAATATCTATTTTCTTTAATTTTTGTCTTTATGTTTGTTTGGGTGACCCATGCTAAAAGTAGCGACCGCTTTCTGGCATGAGTGCCTTGTTAATAATTATCTTTTTAGTTCTTTTTTTAATTTTGAAATTAAACAATAGCGAAGTTAAGTAGAATATGGGCGGAGATTGTGGAGCTTGAAAAGATCTTAGGATTATATACTTTCTATATTCAAATATTAAGAAATATCTCAGATAAATGGTAGTTAATAAGAAATATAAATAGGGAAAGAAATAAACTTCTAATGTATAAAGGTCATGGTCACTATTACATTAGTTTAATTGTTTGGGTTTAATCTTTAAAATTATTACAATTTAAATTAATTTGTTTTTTTTTCTTTCTTAATAGTTGTATTTTTAAAATTGTTCACGAGTATATAAATTTATGTAAGTACAAATAATTAAATAAAAGGTGTAGATTTTGAAGTTGAATCAATACAAAGAGGGCTTATGGTTCTAGGTAGGAGGTAAGTTTACATTAAGTCACAAGATTTTGGTTGATTTGTCACTGTATGATTCAAAGACATATGAGAGGTATTAGAAAAATATGTCATCATTGAACAATAATATTATACTACTACATAAGAGGCATTACTGCAGTAATCAATGAGTATGACCATTTCTTATCCTAAGAGATTCAATATGTAAAAATAAATTGAAAATAACAAAAAAATGTTCACCCAAAATTTAGAGAAAACATAATTTTTTTCTCCTTTATTGATAAAATAGAATGTCAATTCTAACAACTTAGAGAAATTTGTGAAATGTTAGACAAGAAGAATTAAAAAATGACAACCAAAGAATGGATTCATAGCCAAACAACTCAAAGATAGAATGGAGCTAGAGACAAGCATCTTCAACTTGAGCATAAACCCAAAATGCAAGCTTATAAGTCTGTGGCCTACACACACAAGACATTATGGACAGGGGAGGCCCATATGCTGGAAACATTCACCAGAGATAAGCCTTGATACATAAAACTCCACACATTTTATTGATTTTTGTGTTATGGACAAATTTTAATAGTTTATAGAAGAAGACAAGAACCATTTGAAATTAGGTTGGTCCCAAAATAGAATACTTAAAACAAGCTATTCATAATCCAAACTCTTTAAATTTTGAATTTTAAAAAATAATTCATTTTTTCAATAATGAATCAATTAAATAATACATTAGCAATAAACTACAAGTATGAATAAATTATTTAAATTAAAAATAAAATAAAATAATAATTAGATGTATGTATACATCTATTTGTAATTACAACTTGGTTAATGAAAGTTTAAAAGTAAGACAATCAAACAAACAAATCTTGAATATCTTATTTTAAATTTACATATCCATTAAAACAATACTTTTAAAAGTAGGAAAATCAAATAAATCTTGAATATCTTATTTTAAATCTAAATATCCATTGAAACAATAATTTTAAAAGCAAGACAATCAAATAAATCTTAATATTTTATTCTATATGTAAACATCCATTAAATCAATATTTTCAAACGAATGAGGATATGATTTTGACATGTTAATTGAGATTTAAAAATATTCCCTTTCTCAATTTTGTTTTACTTTAGGTTTGTGTATAAGCATCTAATATTTTGATTTGGTAGTGATTTTTCATTTCTTTTTACAACACTTAAAGTCAAAGGTTCTAACATCAACAACAATAATTTCAAGATTTAAATCTACAACAAATATATACATAAATTACTTTGTAGACACTTTGATACATTTCGTCTCAAGAAATTTGTAGTCATCATTATTACCATTAATATCTTGTGTGATAAGATGATCAACTAAGGGCACACATTGTCCAAAGTTACTTCCCATATATGCTTGTGTTAGATGTAATTCCATCTTGGGTATGAGAAATAATGGAGATAGAGAGATAGGTATGTCAAATTGCATTCTTCTTCATTTTAAGGAAAACTACATATTTTAAATTACACATTTTCATGTAAAATATAGTTGAGTATACATTTAATTCTTGCATTAGAAGAGTTTCTATCTTTACTAAAATATACGTAATTTCGTGCTTACTTGTAGTACATTGTGGAGAGTGAGCTCCCTACCAAACAAAGTACCATCTTCCTTATAATAAATACTCAAAATAGAATGTTTTATATGTGAAATTTTCGTGTAGGTTTCTAGCTTTGAAAATACTACACTAATAGTCAAAAACTATTCTAAAAATACAATTTTCAAGTGTTTGTCTACCCTTCAAATTTTACAAAAATAGAAATAAGAAACGTACCTATCAATCATTTGAACAATTATTATTTTTCACTATTTAATTTTTAAATTATTACTACAATAAATACTCAATAAACTTTCCTATAAAAATATAAGGATGTTGTATTTAAATTTATGTATAAAAAAATCCAATTGAAGTCTCAAGAAAAAATAATAATAAGCTCCCCTACCTTTTATAACAACTCCATACTCTGTGGTTAAGCACACTTGAGCTGGAGTAATACTGAGATGGGTGACCTCCTAGGAAGGCCTAGTGCTTCACCTCTGTGAGCATCACCTAGATGCAATGAGTGCTAAGTGGATCATTCATTATCATGAGAGATGGGTTCTTGTGAACCACTACTCATGAAACATGGGTTAATGAGTTTGACTCATTAAACTACACGGTTGAATCTTGGTAGCAATATCAAAATTTGACACGTGGAAAATACCTCCTACTTATCAACTTCATACTAACAAAGTTATCTAAATTTTTTAATTAAGGCAAAGGCTATCAAAATCCATTGTTCCACATTCATGACATTAAAAAATAAATAAATAAATTACATTTAATATATTTTATTTTTTAAGTGATAAATTATAATTTTGATCGATTTGGCCAACTAATAAAAAAAAAAGGTTAGAGCTCATTTAAATTTAATTCAACAAATTTAGCAATATCAGTTTAAATATCTAATTTAAAATTCAAGAATAATTATCTTGATAATTACTTTGAATTGGCTTATATATTTTATTTTATTTAACGAAAATTAAGAGTGATTACACACATTTCCAAGTATGAAATACCCTTTTGACTTATAGTTGGGGCTTTTTCAACATCAATTTAAATTCATGGTATCTTCTTTACATTTTTTCAAAGCATTATTTTGACCTTTGCGTAGAAATCAGAATTTTTTTTATTTATAATAATGTGTGAATTAGTTGTCACGGGGTTAATCATTCGAGTTGCACATGCACACGAAGCTTTTTGCCACCATGCCAAATACGTAATGTACGCATGTACGGACTAAATCACGTGCGGGTATTTATTTTCGTGTGATTGACCATTTTTACATAACAAAAAATGTTTGACCTTTAAGCCCGTGATCATGCTTGTTAGAATATTATTGGAAACATAAAACAAATTGTGTGAGTTGGATCCCCATGACTATGTAGGAGTGATGTTTTGTTTAGGGTTCATCAGTGTGGGAGTTGTAATGATAGTGTCTCTTATGGGAGTGGGGGTTTAGTGTCTAGTAAGTTGTAGTTTGGGTGTTTTCTAAGTGTTTACCTTTAGAGATTACATTAATAGATAAAGTTGTTAAAATTAAATATTAATTGTAAATTGAAGTAGTAGATTAATCAAATTATGTTAAAAAAAATCAGAAATCAAACAACTAACTATCAATAATAAAATAATATAAAATTTTAAAATATTATTTTATCAAACATCACTAATCATTATTTTAAATCAAAGGTTAATATGTACCATCCTTAATATTCTAGTAGGATAGACATTATCAACAATTCATTCTATCAACTTCTCCTTCATATGCACTTATGACCACACTTGTTGCTTGCAAGTGAAGAAAACTACGCTCCCTAAGAAACCTATTGCACGTTCTTGGCTCAATGCACCAACAATTTGCAAAAAAAAGGGAATAGTGAAGTCAATTCCTACTTCTAACCTTCCACAGTTGCGGTGAATGTGAAGGCCCGCAAATACTTCGCTTAAATCCTCACTAAAGGCCCTCAAAACTAACATCTCCTTCTGTAGATTCATTATATCCTATGTATAATTTGCATCTTGCGTCATTGTGGAAATTGGGATTGGATCCTCCAATTCAAATTCATTATTAGTCTACATTCCCAAAAATAGAGCCCCTCCATTTATTAGGAATCCTTTAAAATCTCTAATAAAAAAGTTTCATAGTACCTTCTAGGGGGAAGCCTGATCCTCTAGACTTATGCTTAGACTTTTCCTTCTTATTCTTATTCACACCATTCTTTTTTTTATATTAAACAAAGAAAATTACAAAGAATTATAATAAGTAGCCAAAAACTATTGTAGAACTGAATCCCAAAGAGAAAATAATTGCAAGAAATACAACAAAACAACAATAATAAAATAATCATAATAAAAACATTTGGAGACCATAATTGGAGCAAGTAAATACAACTACAATTGTTACATAATGATGAGTCTATTACATATAAATGGCATAGCTGAAGTATGCATCAAATCTAAATTTGTCTCTCAGCCTTCTTGAGCACAACCATGAGGTTAGTTTTGTGATTTGGGACTTCTATATTTACCTCCATGAACCATTCAACAAAACCTTCACCCCTAATATCAAACTCACAAGGATGAGCGTTAGATGTAAATATTCATGTTAGGTTCACCAAAATGTATTGCATGCAAATGACATAACTAAATTATGCATCAAATCTAACCTATGTCAAACAAAATACATGCAAACCTCAAAAATATCATGTGTAGTATGTTGATATATTGATAACTTGGATGCAGTTAATCATGATTCCAACAATATGATGATATGATCAAGATGATTCAATAGAAATATGGGCAGCATAACAGTGGCATAAGAGTGGGTTGATAGAAATTTGGGCAACATAAGGATATGAATATAGAAGATTGATCAAATGTGATGAGATGCCTCTCATTTATAGAATTTCTATGAGATAAATCAAGGGATAAAATAGATTAGTTAATGGATGGCTAGGATTGGTTGAGGATTAGGGCTTGGATCAAAGGTTATAGTCAATGCCACATGAGGGGTAAGGTCTAGGTTTAGGATTCAGATTAAGACAATATCCTTATATGGATGTCTAGGATTAAGAGGTGGGATATGAGATGAATGGGTGCGATATAAAGTTAGTTTGACTTTTGGCAAGTGTCTAGGTTCAATGAATCTAGACAAGGTCTTAGTTAGACATGTGAGAGGGAAACTTGTCACATGATGGCAAGTTTAGATTGTGATCCATGTGAATGAAATCAATGGCTAGGATTAAAAGGATAAGGATTAAAGGATAAAGTGGAATTAAATAATGGAGGAAAAGGTAATGGGGATTAATTAACTTAAATTAATTATCTAAAGTGGTCCCATAAAGAGGGCTTTGGAACCAAAATTATGTCAACGTGTGCGATAATGAGAGCTTTCCAACTATGAGTCAACAACGCTGCCATTAACATCAACTCTCTCTCTCAGCTAGGGAGAAAGTCTTATTTTAATTATAGACAATAAATAATGTTTGCTCTCCAAAAAACATGTAGAGGGTGAAAGTAAGCCCACACAGGTAGCTTAGTTGGCTTGAGTCTTGGGCATGCTCCCCAAGGTCTTGGATTCAACTCCGAGACCTGGATTCACCCAGCTTGCGGGCAGCTGTGTGCATCCCCAAGGGATTAGTCTCACCCTAGCTCACCCCTTCCCAACCCCAACTTGGCAAAAAGTAAGTCCAAGGTAAGGCAGGTTGGGCGTTGGGCTGGGTCACGGGGATACCCCTGTAGTTAGGAAAAAAAAAGTGGATGCCCCTATGTGTGTGGGGGCAACTATTTATTATTTTAGTCTATGACAATGGAAAGGCTCAAAGCAACACACTATTGACTCACATAAATCCTTATAGATTAGAATTGCATGCAAGTCTAATCCTAAGAATTAAAATTAGTTAATTTAGTTAGAATATTTTGGGATAAGGCTAGACTTAATTAAATAAATGTCAAATTTATTAAATAAATGTTAAATTTATTAAATAAATGTTAAATTTATTTAATTAAGGGTGATGAATAAAGGTGATGGATAAATTAATTAATTAAATAAATATTATTTGATTAATTAATGAGTTAGGATAGGCTAAAATTAGGTGTGGTTGGGTAAGGTTAGATTTTAGGTATCTATAATGAGACCATAATAGAAGCAATAAGAAATGAAGACAAAGTTAGCTACCTTACCAAACAACTACCATAATAGGTACACATACATTACTATAACTATAGATCTAAAATAGATTCCATAGTAACTAGAGACAACATTAGTATTAGAAACCTGTAACAACAACAATTATGACTAAAGAAGAATTGAATATGGGAACTGGACTTGCTATGGAAGATGCTTCATAATCCTTTTATTAACAATGTTTTTGATAATATAAGTTGCATTTATAGGGTGCAGTTATAACATGCCAATTGTTCACACAAGTAAATTTCCTAAGTTTTCACTTTCAAGTAAATAAACTATGTTTCTTATCCATTGCTATAATTTTTTTCTTTTCCAAAAGAGAACAAATGAACATAGATGACATAACAAGTTCTAAATTTTGATTTCATTTCCATTATCATACTCCAAATGTTATAACTTTTTCAATGATTGTATACAAATTACATACATAGCTCAACTGAGATTCAAAACAATAGATATAGATAGTCCAAGAATCTCCTTTCAAATCTTTGGTTGCTAGCTGAGGAGGAGAAGCATCACTCAAGTGCTTTTCTACCAACCATGGACTCAAATGTGGTCCCCCACACATCTATCATTAGATAGATGACCCTTCCCTTTGACAAAGAGGTTGGTGGAGTAACCTCATAATGACAACCACTCTGAGATTAGTGTTGTCCCTACATAGCTAGAACTTGTAGTTACTACAATCCTGAACTAGCATGCATAAAAGGAACACAATGAACTGATAGTGGAGCTAAGGCAATCACACTACTTTGGCCAAAGTATTCTCACTTAGTACTTCGAGTGATAGACATCCTATTTACATATGCTACCCTAGTTCGATTTTACTTTAGACCATTATAAAATATGCATAGGTAATTTCCTTCAATAGGTAGTCTTTAACCTAAGAAATAACCTAGTCCCTTTTCCCAAGACACAAAGGTATCTCTACCAATAAATCATAAGCAAAAGCATAAGTTACCTCCCCTTCAATGGATATTCAAATCCTAGGTATAACTTACGAGCTTTCTAAGTCTACAAATTATCTTTGCATAAAATAACTTAACAAGTTATTCCCATTTCACCAATCCTAGTATATAATACTATAGACAATAATCAAACACTCCTTAATATGGAGTAAGTACAAACACTTATAAGGAAATCATATCAATAAGACTTTTCCTTTCCTACAAGCAAATATATTATTTATCTATTTCAAGCATATTAATGCAATTTCTCATTTAAACACACAAGGCAATCCATCTTTCAGATAAAAGATAAAACTTGAAGAGAATAGAATCTCATGCCTATTATCCACTTTTCCCAATGGAATCACTAGATCTCAAGCTTGGCCCCATCTTAAAATCAACTTAGCAACAAATCCCTCTCAATTTCTCTCACTAAAGCTTCCTCACAATCACTCTCAACAAAATAAGAATCTCTCAATGAAAATACAATAGAATGGAGCAACGTAGTGATGCATAGAAGAAGTGTATCCAAATGAGGTGAGAATGCCTCATATTTATACCCAAAAACTAGCATCTATAGGCTACAAACAAGGCTTATGATATGAAACTTCTCAGCCTAATACCATTGACTTAGCTAGTTAACAAAAAGGTGGTGGATTCCTATCACATTACTCATCAAAGATTTACAACAGGTCAATTCTTCTCTTGCCAACATTAGGTTGACAGATTCATACTTGCACATGTTCAATACAGGAAATCGACTTGCAGGCTTGAAAGACTTCTAATGAGTTTCTAAGTTCATATTATGGCACTAACAATTCACTTCATTCCATATTATAAATCTTGTAGTTTGCACAAAAGAATTAGTCAATACTCAATATGTTGTGTTTTATTATGTTGACTTGGTCATGGTTAAAGCATTTGACACATTGTAATGAATCGACTATCTTTCAAGGTGTCACTTTACTCATTGTAACAACGCATCTAAAATACTTTCCACCTCCTCTAATACGCAACACTTTATGTGATTTGCATATTAAATATATGCTACGCACATATGATAATAGCTTATGTGTTTTAGACTTTAGCTTATACATTTTCATTGCTTAACATCATTGATATTAAATGCGGGTTCATACATTATAATTGTATTCATTAAAAGAGTGCAGCTTGCAATGAATACAGCTTCCAAAGCTTTTCATGTGCTTAACAATAATCATGCGCTATAGTAAAAGCACTATGTATTTTCATTTAAATTGGCCTTCATTAAATTGGTCTACCCATATACACACACACACATTTCTATCAAGCATAAACACGCATGTGCATATATGTATATATTTATACATATATACACAATTCTCACATACTAAAATTAACCTTCGAATAAGCAATTAGATACCAAGTGCATAAATTAGATCAAATTACTTATAATAGATAAAATTAACTAACTTTCTTTAATATATATCCAAGTTGGATTACATACATCATGAGTCAAACAAGGCTGTGCCTTTACAAGTTCTTGCCAAGTAGGCTTTTACATGAATGACATATTAGAAAATAACATCTTCCACATGACCACCTTGGAACTCAAGAGTGAGAATATCATCGGGGTGATATCCACCCTTCCATGAAGCTTACAGCTTCCCCATGCTTTCCAACTGGAAAGCCTGATCCATCACGAGGTGCTTAGCAAACTGAAACTGACGTAGGTGAAAGAAAATTGTGCTCTTCTTAACTTATTACTTATTGTAGAATCCCAATCCTGATACCTGCAAAACATAATAAAAAAATACATTAGAAGATCATATGCAAGCAAGAATCAAGATTTCCCATAAAATCCATTAGCAATGTTCAAAATAGGAAATGAGAATGAAGAACACAATAAGAAAACAATAAAATCCTAATTAAACATGCAAAATCTTGACCCCATGGGGGAATTGGTGCCAATTTGATGTGAAAATTGTCCCTTTCCCAACTCCAATAATGCAATGTTGATGAGTGATGAAGAGTGATCCACTTTGTTGAAGATTCAAGTATGCTCCATGATGAAAAACCCACATAACCTAGCTATGACTTTGATAAAATGGATGAAAATAGAGATGCTTGAAGATGAAATTGAGTATAATAAGTTTTTTCAAATTGTGGATGATAAAATAAGGAGAAAAACCTCTTATTTATAGAAAGACAAGATGGAGAAATGCCCAAAATGAAGCAATGTGGGACTAACTTTCAACCAATGGCCAAATGCCACTTGTCAAGAGATGAATGGATGAAGGATGTGCACATTTTGATGAATGTGCCCATAAATGCAATTGGTGGAATTTGAAAATAATGAAATGACATGTAAGAGGGAAAAATGAATGACTTAAATGCAACTTGGCTCAATGCAAAAGGACTTGCAAGATGAAATAAATGTCTTGTTGGAAGGACAAAGTCCACTTGGGAGGATTTTAAATTTGAAGGAATATTCTCTAAAGATGCCAAGTTGAGAGAAAATAGAGATTTAATAAATGAATTAAATCTATTTTCATGTGCAAGTGGCAAAAGCTAGAGGATGGGACATGGATTAAAATTAAATTAATCAAGGGTTGACTAATTTAATGAGGGATTAGATGATGTGACAATTTTGACTTAGATTTATGGGTTGTTTTAAATCAAAAGATGAGAAGAATGCAATTTAGAGATTAATTAAATAAATATTTTTGATTTATTTAATTAAAGGGGATGATGTTAGATTAAATCAAATAAGGTTTTAATTTATTTAATTTAATAGAGATGACTTTAGAGATTTAATTAAATAAAATGAATTACTTAAATAGAGACAATTAGATCAGATTGATTGATTTAATTAACAAAAGAGAGAGAGACTTAATTAGATAAATGATTATTTATTTAATTAATGAATGAAGAGTGATGATAAGCTAAGATGATGATTTAGGATAAAACGGTGTTAGTAATCGAGATTAGATGTGTAATGTCAATCAATACATTTTACATGTCTACATTTTGCTCCTCTTTGAAGCGATGCACTTATTGCGTTGTTTCAAAGAATAAACTATCTCGATCAAAAGCCAAAAAAAAATGATTTTCAAAATGCCCCAATGTTGCCTTGGAGAGAGAAAATATGTCGATATACTGCCCCCTCGAGAGATCAGACGAAAATTCTAATTTTTGGGTGATCTCACAAAAAAGAGGGACAAGGTGTCTGACAGGTCGAGAAAGGCTCCAGGAGATCAAAAAATGAGATACAAGGCAAAAAATAGCGCAAAACGACCCTCGATCGAGCGAAAATGGGACCGGGGGTCCAAAACCCTTACTAGACGGCTAAATGGGGTCAAAATCCCTAATTTTTAGGCTTAAATAGGCCTTGAGGGGCCACTTCCAATTCATTTGCACATTCAACCTTAAGAGATTTTGCAACTTTGAGCTCTGACCCTTCGAAGAGATGGTGCAACGACAACTTCCTTGGCACATTTTGGATCGAGCATGGACACACAAGAGGCTACCCGACACTGGTGCACCGGTGAGTCAACTTGACCTGAGCTTTTTTTATGTTTTTCGTGCTCATTTAATGTGTTACAAAACTAGGTCATTAGGTGTGGTCTCAAATAGTGTCATTGAAAAGTTTAAATCAACGATGCACGACCCCAAATTGCGCTGCAGTCGCAAGTAGCAACACCACGACGCAGTTTAAACTCCAAACCTAGCCGCATATGCAAAGTGTGATGTAGCGATGCTCTTTAAAACTTAGGGTTTAGGTCAAACTGGGTCGCATGTCCAAACTGCAACGCCGCAGTGGAGTTTGGGAGTTTGAAGCTCCTAGCGACGTAGTTTGGAGTTTGGGAGTTTGGGATGCCAAGACAAACCAGGATCATAATTTTTTTGACGATTTCTTAACGCGGTGACCTTCTTGATGCAAGAGGAGATGGTGATACTTTATTCGCACGAGCACAAGTCTCAAGATATTTTTAGCATTTTGGATGATCTTCCTGGTTGACAGCAGGAGTACTTAGGGTGGATGGGACTTTGGTACATTGCTTATGCATCGCCCATGCAGACACACTTGGGCATGATGACAACACTTGCTGAGAGATGGCATAGCGAGACATCCTCATTCCATCTTTAACAGGCAAGGCCACAGTCACACTCAAGGACATGTGGTGGATACTGAGATTACCCATCCATGGAGAGTGGGTGATTTACAATGTGGATGTTGGGAGGGAGGCCTGCTACGACATGATGGACATCGATCAAATTATATTTTGTGAGGGGTAGATCGAGCTAGGGCATCATAGGCCTATTGTGTCATCCTACCACTTAGTCATTACAACCATCATATGAGGTCTCGTCGCACCAGATCGACGGGGCTAATATTTCAATCCTGGATGGAGGCTCGCTTGGGAGCGCATGGTTCAGAAATGGACATTATTTGCGTGGGGGCCAGTTCTTCTAGCCTCATTGTACAGAGATTTGCATGAGTTCTTATACTTGGATGACAGAGCACTTGGGGCGAGGGTCACACTCCTGCACATCTAGGCTTGGGAGCACATTGTTGTGCTTCGTCCAAGAGTTGTTTTAGTTATGATGGAGCCAGATGATCCAGTCATGTGGCGATATAGAGGAGGTGTGTCCTTCACCCACATTGGATAACACATGATTCCTCACTAGAGGAGGGTCCTTGATGATCTGCGAGTCTTTACATAGCGGCCATATCTTGGATGGCCCGCATGGTTTGATGATGTTCAACAACTTTTCTTCGCTTGGCAGGACAAAATGATGCAGGGCAGGGAGCACACGATGTTCAAGATGTACCTACTAGGTAGAGTACAGAGATAGTTCGGAGAGCCACATGATAGGCCAGATGATCAGTACATGGCCATTTTCGCACGGACTACGAGCTAGAGCTCCTAGGGTCGATATATACTTGCCCACAAGGTAGTTCAAAGTTTTATGCAGCTGGTGGCCAGGTCGTGGCCATATCATCAAGGACAGGCTAACCCAGGGACCATGTAGGCATACATGGATTGGTTTAGGCTGCCTCTTCGTTTGATAGTGTCAGGGACACCATTCACCCTATGTAGAGCCAGAGGCAGGGGAGCAGGACAAGGCCGAGGGGATGAAGAGTAGGATCAGAGCGGTGGTGGGTGACCACCACATTAGCCAGTTTAGGATCAAGCACTCCCATATCTACAGGTGGGAGAGCAGAGATAGGATTAGGACTTGGGATGACAGGACATGGTTCTGACACCACCTAGGGACAGGGGCCATGATCAACCACCCATACAACCACCTCCCCAGCTAGACCCTAGAGATGACCAAATTTTGCAGTTACAGGCCTAGGTGCAGGCATTGACAGCTGAGAGGGATCAAATGCGGGTAGAGCGGGACCAAGCGGTCCAACAGAGACAGGCTGCGGAGTTACAAGTAGTGGCAGAGATGGGTAGACGATAGCAGCTAGAGAGCATGGCTGTGTCCTCCTCTCGGAGCACAATATCACTTCGATCTTATAGGGAGGCCATCCAGGAGGCTGACTATTAGAGGTTGCACTATTACCAGGTTGTGCCAAGATCAGGCCAAGTCCCAGACTTTTCACAGAGGATAGGCCACAGACTTGCAGATGACCACAAGGAGAGAGTAGGTGGCGAGGGTAGCAGCCAGTAGGGTTAGCCTTCAGTTTTGATCAGAGACAAGATTCTTTTTGTGCCTCATGGGCTCGTTTTTGGTAGCCCGATGGGCCCTTGTACTTATTGACATACACATGTATATTTTGATATGATTTTATACCATGACAGTGTACATTTTGATGATATATATGATATGATGATTCAATGTGATGTGCTCTATTTTACTTTATGCATTATGGATGGTTTTTATTTCTATATGCTATGCGATGTGATGCAATGGTGCTATGATGTTATGATGTGCATTATGTTCTAGGTGATGATGCAAATGAGATGAGATGCTATCTTTTCTGTTATGATATGGTGATGCAAAATGTAATGATTATGTGACTAACAGATCTATATTATGTCCCTAATGGATGAAATGCAATCTTTTTCCTTATCTTTTCTCATGCATTATGTGGTGATGTATTTATATGATGCTTATAATGATGCCTATGATATGATGAATGCAAATGATGTTTTATATGATTTATGACTATGATGATGCAAATGAATGCAAATGTGTGAAATTGATGTAATGCTTAGAATAACAAAACTATATTATGCAAGTGATGGATTTTCCATGCATGTGATATGATTTAATATTTTCTATATGATATGGTATGCAAAATGCTAACGGTTTGTGGATGTAGGATGGATGCAATAATGAGATTTGATACATTGTCATGGTACCAAGTTAGTGCGGAAAGAAGATAGAAGAAAGCAAAAGATTCCAACAAGACATGAGATGATGATGATGAATTTATGAGGAGTTGGGATTTGCAAAGGACTGCTTATCTTATGTTTGATAAAACATGTGGTATGATGCATCAAGGTATTAAGAACCAAGATGGCATTGCACCTAGTGTGATGGACTTTGACTTGACAATCAGATAGGAGTATTCCTGTTTACACCTAGCATACGAAACCTTATTCAAAATATAGTTTAGATATTCCAGACATCTCAGACCAAAACATAGAAAAGCAAGTCTTCCTATGTGGTCAACAAGATACCTAAAACACCCTCCCTACACCTAAATAAAACAAGCATGACCAAGTTATATTACAAGAATATCCAACAAGTACATTAGATAAAAAGGATAATGATCATTGCCCCATTCCTTTCTCTCTAAATCCCCTTGTTTGGGACATCATTGAGAGGTCATTGAAATGAGCGCAAAAACATAAGTCAAAAGACAAAGATAAAGTAAACAAACAAGCTAATGTTCTTCATACCGCTAGCCAAGACTAAACTACGGTGATGCTTGATGTTGATGTCCATTGTAGGAAGGATGCATCCTAGGACATGACGATATCAGATGATTTGATATGGGACTGATTGGATGATAGGCTATTGACACAAAGAGTTGACCAACTTGTTTACGTACTGACCTAGACTTGAGACTTTGACGTTTAAGTTTTCACTTTCGATCTGCTAGACTTGTTTCTGACTGTTTTACCAAAGGTTGAGGATGATGATTGTTTATTATGAGCGATGTTTATTGTGGGTGAAAGCGAGATGTGATGGATGGTTTTTTTCAAATATTTGGATGTTTTTGGAGTTTTCTAAACTGTTTTGAGGTTGTTTTTTCTATTTTCAAGATTTTGCAAATGTTTTGATTTTTTGAATTTTCAAATGTTTTGGGGTTTTATGAAATTTTGACCAAGAGACTAACCTAAAGACCTATTCTAGGGGCCTCAGGGGCTGATCAACAGATTAGCCTTGCCTACGTTATACACGCAGAGGCTATGTAGTTTGACTGACACAAACTCGATTATTGATGAGATATGAACAAATGGATTGTCAGTTTATTATGACAGATTTCTAAAGGACTGACCTAAGTGTCTTGGGGGATGATCAAAGATCAACCTTGCCTATGTTCAAGGCTCAGAGACTTGTAGTTCGACAAGATGACTTTATTTTTGAATTTTTGACTGACCTTTTGACTTTTTCTTGGATTTTTGATATGTTTTGAATGTCTTGGGATTTTCTAATTTTTTGATGTTTTTGGATTTTTTTATTTTAGGGATTTCAAAAATATACACAAATCCGATCCAATGAGAACATGCCCCCAACATGATGCAATAGACTACTTCGATAAAGGCAGGACAAATTGACCTTGAGGATGGGCTGAGTAGTACTAGGAGGGATCATGACACAAACACACGACCAAGCTATGATGCAGATGCAAAATGATGATGGATGGAGATATGAAATGCGATGGATGTTGGAAGCCTAATGGATGGATGATGTAGAATGAGCCATGAAGATCCTAGTAGATGGAAAGTGCTTATTTACACAAGGCACCTGTTTTCCAGGTTTTCACTAGGGTACTTGCCCAATGCACCACCGAAGTGGTTTTCACTAGAGGACGATTTTTCTCTTTACTATTTTTGATCCTTTTTTTGATTTTTTTTTTATTACCAAGATGCCTGTTTTCCAGGTTTTCATCAAGGTGATCATATTTTTCAAGACATTTTCTTTTTTTTTGGATTTTTTGGTTCTATAACTTAAAAGATTTAGGCATAAAACTTTTTAAGATGGGAGTTGTTGGTGGGCTCCTATAGAGGCTCCCTTCGAGTGTTGATAACTGCTATGCCCCTGACTTATAGCTCGTTGTAATGATGAATGGTCTCACCCAGTTGGATTCAAATTTTCCTTTGCCGTTTGGATTTGGGACATTATTCTGATTCTCTTTTAGGACAAGTTCTCCGACTTGGAATGTCTGACTCCTAATTTTCTTGTTATAGCTCTGCTTGAGTCAATTCTGATAGACTTGATACTTGGTATTCTTTATCTGTGATGAGATTTTGCAATGATATTCTAAGTGACGAAAGCTCGATCTCGATGGGTAATATGGCTTATGATTCGTAGACCAGGGAAAAGGGGGTCACACCTCTTGGTGTGCAAATAATGGTTTGATAGGCCTAGAGGGCGAGATTTAGCTACAGATGCTAGTCACGATCTGCATCATTGACTGTCTTTTTGAGGATTTTCAGAATGGTTTTATTGGTAGCTTTTTCTTGGTCATTGCCTTAGGGATAGTATGGAGTGGAAAAGTGATGTTGGATTTTGAATTTGTCACAAAGGTCACAAACATCCTGATTCTTGAAAGGTGTCCCATTATCTAAGATAATAGCTTGGGGAACACTATATCAGCATATTAAGTAGTTCATGATGAACTTTGATATCTGTTTTCCAGTGATGTATGTCATAGGGATGGCTTCCACCCACTTGGTGAAGTACTCAGTGGTGGTAATGATAAACTTGTGGCCATTGGATGAGGTGGGGGTGATTTTTCCAATGAGATAGATCCCCCACTATGAAAAAGGCCATGGTGTGACAATCAGATGGAGCTATTGAGTTGGAGCATGGATGAGGTCCCCATGTTGCTGACATTGTAGACACCTTCTGACGTAGTCATGTGCTTCTCTTTCCATAGTAGGCCAATAGTACCCTGTCCTCAACAATTTCTTGGCCAAGGTTATTCCGCTCGAGTGTGAACCACAAATACCGTCATGTACCTCAATTAAGGTGGTCAATGCCTCAACATTTAAGCTACATAATAAGGTTCATTCTATGCTCCTATGGTAAAGGGTATTTCCTAGGATGACAAATTAGGATGCTTTCTTGACAAAGTTTCTCTTGAGGTTTGAGGTTAAGTCAGTAGGTAGGACCCCTATTAGCAAGTAGGTATAAATATCATGGTACCAGGGATCACCGGGACCAACGATTTCACACACAAATTCTGACTTTGGTACCTTAAATGCAGGTATGCGAAGCTTCTCTACCAAGAATTCATGTTTCAGGATGTTGTGAGGGATACCCAATAGGGATCCAATCATTGCCATGACGTTTGTTGCTCTGGGAATCTTCTCAAATTTGATCTCTATGAAGAACTCCTTAAGAATTTCCACCAATTTCTTGAATGGAGTTAGCTTGTTGTCCATAGTCTGCTATTCATTGTTCACCTGGTTGATTATTAGCTGTGAATCCCCATATAGCTCGAGAGCCATGATATGCCACTGCACTTCTATTCAGATTCCTATGGTTAGAGCCTCATATTCTATGATATTGTTTATGCAAGGAAATGCCAACTTGTAGGACCTTGGTATGCAGTCTCCCAGTGGAGTGATGAAAAAGACCTCAACTCCTGATCCATGTTGTGTGTAGGAACCATCAAAGTAGAGTTTATAGTGGTCGGCTATGTTGAGATTGAAGATGGATTCATCTAGAAACTCTGATATGAGTGGATTCTTTGAATACATGGGTGCTTCCGCAAGCTGATTTGCGATCACCTGGCCTTTGATTGCTTTCTGTTCCATGTACTCGATGTTGTATTTAGATAGAATCATGACCTACTTGGCCATCCTTCCTGTGAGCATTGCTTTTGATAATAGGTACTTGAGGGGGTCGATCTTGGTGATGAGTTTGATTTTGTGTGCCAACATGTAGTGTCTAAATTTCTGTGAAGCAAACACTACTACTAGACAAGATTTTTTGATGAATGAGTAGTTTAACTCATGCTCGACCATTGTGCGGCTGATGTAATAGATGGCCCTCTTTGTCCCATTTTCATAGTGCTGAGCTAGGAGAGCACCAAGGGCTGTTGTTGTTGTTGATACATAAAGGATCAGTAGATTTCTTAGGATTGGTGGCATGAGGACTGGAGGTGTGAGTAGAGATCTTTGATTTTATTGAAGGCTTCTTCACACTTGTCATCCCTCTTGTATGCTACCCCCTTGTGGAGTAGGTGAGAATAAGGGATTTTCTTGTTTGCTAGTTGTGCTATGAATCTACGGATGGACTAAAGCCTGCCTTGTAGGCCTCTCAACTGTTCAATGTTTTGGGTGCCTCCATCTTGAGGATTTCTTTCACCTTGGCGGGATCTATTTCAATACCCCTCATTGACACTATGTACCCTAACAATTTCCCTGATTGTACACTGAAGACGCACTTCATTGGATTTAAACAGACCTTGTATTCTTCCAGCCTGTCGAAAATAACACTAAAGGTTGCTATGTGATCTCTCCTCTTTCTGGATTTTGCGAGTATGTCATCAACGTAATCTTCCATAGCTTTTTGGATCATGTCATGAAAGATTAACATCATAGCCCTTTGATAGGTGGCCCCAACATTCTTTAAGCCGAATGGCATCATGTTCCAGCAATAGGTCCCCCATGGACAAGTGAAGGTTGTTTTGTGTTGGTCTTCTTTGGAAATCATTATTTGGTTGTATCCAGAGAAATCGTCCATCAGAGAAAGCATTTCATGTCCCGCTGTCATGTTTACAATCATATCAATGTTAGGGAGCGGGTAGTCATCTTTTGGACATGCTTTGTTTAGGTCTTTGAAATACGTGTAGATACAGATGCCCCCATCTGGTTTTGAAATAGGAACCAGATTTGATACCCACTCTGGGTAGTCAATTGGTCATATGAACCCTGCATCAAGTAGCTTCTTCAATTCCATTTTAACCAACAAGGGTATCTACGGATGCATTTTCTTGAGCTTTTGTCTGGCAGGCTTTGCTTCAGGGTAAACTACTTGATGGTGGACCACTATCTTTGGATCAAGCCTGGGCACGTCAACATAGCTCCATGCAAAGTTAACTTTCCATTCTCTCAAAATGGTAGCTAGGAGCTCTTACTTTTCTGACAACAATGACTCTGCATAAAATGTGATGTGCGGTGTCTCCTCTATTCCCAAGTTGACTGGGTTGCATTTTTCGGCTAGAACCACTGATTTTTCCTGATGTAGAGCTCTAAGAGGAAGATTGAATCCCCCATCCTCTGGCACCTTAGAGAGGTTTTCACCATTGGATGCATCCTTTCTTTTTACTATTTTCAAGTTAGAGAGTGCCACAGTGTGGTTTTCACTCAAGGACCTAGAGATTATTATCAGTTTGTTCGCTTTTGCGATTGAGGGATTCAATCATTTCCCCATAGTATGCATGTGTGTCTAGCTCAATGATAAATCCTACTTCATGATCCCCACATGGAATATTATCCCGCAGTCCCATGAATTATGAGTGCGCCTCATCGTTTTTGAATGTGTCAAGAATTGGCAGTCCTCGTTGGTCATGATCGATGAGTTGGGGGTAGACTAGCTTTATCTGATGGTTTTGACTAGTTGGCTTGAATGATACAGTGCTAATCATGAGAAGGGTGGTGTCCTCAAAATGCATAGGTAGGTTGGTAATGGGATCTTCATCATCACTACTGTTGCAGACGTCAGTTATGTCAAATGTGAAGTTGTCTATGACTCGGCCAATAGATATGGGTAAACGGAGTTCGGCTACTATTTGCTGAGGAGTTTTGACCTTCTTAACCGAGGGATTTTGGCCACATATGGTTATACTCAGAGGGGTACATCCGAGGCCAAGATTTCTCATTCTCGTCTTAGGAATGATGGGTATTAGAAGCTCGTTGCCATTTTGTCCAAGCCTCTAGTTTCTGTCATAGCCCATGGCGAGCATCATTTATAAGCTTTTACTGCTATCATCCATTGGTAGATCGGCTGCTAGTCTATTGTCTTGGTACAAGAGATGGGATGGGTCCTTCTCTATTACTTCCCAACCGAGATCTCTCCAACTCCTGAATCTAGAGGGGTCAACTCTGTTGGTTTGGGATGATGTTCCAGCTGGTTGGGGTTGCCCATGGGACCTGGGAGATTGTGGCAACTCTCCTACCATGAAAGCACCTTTCTTCATTTTATAATTCCCACACCCGTTGTCTTGGATAATGACCTTGATATCAGAGATGGCGGGGATGGCAAGTGTCTCTGTCATAGAAGTGGAGGCGAGAGTGGCTAGATCAATGTATGGCATTGATGGGCCTTCATCATTTTTAGGCACTTGAGGGATCTTATAATATTTTTCCTCTAGGCTCTTGCAGTAAGAAAATGGTTTGGGATCCCCATGGACAATGACCTCTTGGCCTTAGTATGGAAATTTTACACACTGGTGGAAGGTGGAGGCAACAACTTGCATCCCGTGAATCCAGGGATGCCCCAAGAGGATATTATAAGGCAATTCCAGGTTGAGAATCTGATATGTCATTTCCATGATGGCTGAACCTACTTGAACATGGAGTTGGATAGTGCCCTGAGACACTCTTTCTTGATCATCATAGGCTCTGATAGTTATGCCTTTTCCTTATTCAATAATATCTTCGAACAAGCCCAAACCTTTTATTAATTTGAGGGTGCATATGTTCAACCATGCACCTCCATCTACCAGGACTCTCTTGACCTTGTTTTTATGGATGTAAGCCTCTAGATGAAGCGCACGATTGTGGGATGGTTGTGTTGGAAGATCTTGTTCTGAAAATTTCAGGAGATGAGGTGTAGTGAGGTGTGCAACCATAGCTTGGAATTGATCCACATCTAGATTGGTGGAGATGGTGGATGAAGCCAATGCTTCTTCAAGGATCTTCCTGTGGGCGAATTATATTTTCAACAACTCCATGATGGAGATTTGTGTTGGGGTTCTTTGCAATTGGTCAAGGACATTATAGCCATTGGGGACAGACCTTGGATTGGAGGTGGATGCTCTACTTGGCTGAGATGACCCTGTAATGGTGATTTTGTCGCCTCTTGTGGTGACTCCACAATCAACATGGGCTCCTTTGATGGTGATTGTAGAGAAATACTCATCTAGGGACGTGATGACATGATCGTATACATGATTCATGCTCTTGAAGGTACCCTTCCCCTTATCATTGTTATTATTTCCTTGGTTGTTATGATTAGGCATCAGATTTGTGTAGATCTTGAGGTTTCGATTTCCTGTCGATTGCTCTACATTTATGATTTTTTGATCAATGAGGTCTTGAATCAGGTTTTTCAGTCTCATACAATTGGTAGTTGTGTGTCCCTTGATCTTATTGAAATCACAAAGGTGATTTTCATTATACCACAACAGTTTGACCAAGGGTTCTTGATAATTTTCATAAGTGGGGATTGTGATGAGTTTTTCCACCACTAATCTCTTCATAATGGATTTAGCTGATTCCCCAAGGGCTGTGTACTTCTGCTTGGGGGAGTTTTTGTTTCACGGGGGTGGTCCCCTTTGATCATTTACGTTGTTGATCACTTGATTATTTGGTTGTTATGTTGTGTTAGCTTGATGATTGTTTTGATGGTGGTTTTGGGGTTGTTGTTGGGGTGCAGGTGTGTTTTGCCAAGGGGCATTGATGATGACTTTTGCATCAACAACACCATCATTGGTAATGTTTTTGTTCTTCACCCATGTGCGAGGTTTGTAATTGTAACTGGTGGATGGGCGATTGTTTTGTTGTTCAGGATATGCGGGTGACCCTCCCTATGTGATAATGGCTTGTTCAATGTTGAGCGCCTTGGAGATCAATTGGTCATATGTGGTGATTCCTTGCACTTTGAGGTGGAATGCCAAGGATCCTTCAAGATTTGAAATGATAGTGCAAACTTGTTGTTCTTTAGGCATGGCCCATTTGCTTTGATTGACCTTGGATCGCCATCATTGTAAGAAGGAAGCAAATGGTTCATTCTTACCTTGTTTCAGAGTTGATAGTTCCTCTAGACCGACATCCATACCTATGTTGAATGTGTAATTTTTGATGAATGCGTCTACTATCTCTTGGAATTTTTTAATGCCTAGAGGAAGGTGAGAGAACCACTACATGGCTTGGCCTGCCAAACTTCTAGAAAATAGTCACATCAGATATGTATCATCATATGCGACTTCCATGAAATGAACTTGGAATTCCCTGATGTGATCTTTAGGGTTTCTTGTCACATGGTATTTATCAAATTTGGGGATCTCAAATCCCTTCGGGAACAGTTTCATTACAAGAGTCCTGTCAAATGGATAGGGACACAAGTTGCTAGGTGTCTTTATGGTTTTCCCTGATTGAAGATCAAGCACTTGTTGCAAAAGCAACTTGATTTGTGTTGTCACATCATTTTGCGGATTAGAGGGTGGAGTGAAAGTGTTTTGTGGTGGTTCGATTGTTGGCAAGATGGGTTGATTGGTTGGTGCTTGCACATTTTGTTGCACCAAGTATGCTTGCAGATGTTGTTGTACCAACAATGCATGTTGTTGGTCTTGTTATTGTTGTGCTAATAGTGTCTGTTGTGCTGCTAATCGGGTTGCTTCTTGCTGTTCTTGGTATTGCTTTAGCGGTTGCTGATATGATTTTTGTTGGGATACTTGTTGTTGTGCGAGATACTATGCTTGTGCTTGCACTTGTTGAGCTTGGTATTGGGCTTGTGCTTGAGCTTGAGCTTGGGCCTATGCTTGTTGGGCAGCTTGTACAATCTGTGCAGCTTGTGCAACCTGAGTAGCTTGAGCGGCTTGTTGTTGTTGTTGTTGCAATAAGGCTTGGGCTTGTGCAATCATTGCTCTTGTAGTGCAGCTTGAGCAGCTTGCTGAGTAGTTAGTTGTGTAACTTGTCAATTGTGGATCTGTTGGAGTGCCTTCTGATAGGCAACCTACTAAGCAGCTTGTAATGCAATGTTGTATTGGTTTGATGTGTTCAAGTTTGGTGGTGGTGGTGGCAGAGGTGGGTTCAGAATGGTGCTTGTTGTGGTGATGAGAGGCACTGTTGTATTGATGATTAGGATTTGGGTGGTGGTTGGTGAAATTGATGTGATGGGCCCTTGGGAGACCATGTTTTGGGGTGTGATAATCGCTTGCATCGTTGGGATCATTTCCATCTATTGTTGCGATGTCGATGACAAGATGGGAGGATTCAGTATGATATTTTGATTGATGATCAAGGGGTTGATTTGATTTTGTTGATTGATATTTGGTAAGGGGGGAAGCCCTAAACCAAGAGGTGATGTGGATATTGATGGCAAGGGTGGGAGTGGTGGAAAATTGAGCGGCATACTTCCTTGAGGAAGTGATGAAGATGCAGGTTCAAAGATGCCCCCTGGTCCAAATAAGTCATCTTCTCCTTGCGAGGTTATAGGGAGAGAGGTTTGAGGTGTTGCGTGAAATGATGATGATGGGTCATTAGGATCATGAAAGGTGAGGGGGACATATGGATGTGATGGATTTTTGGGTATGGATTGCCCCAAGATGGTGTTTTTCCATCCAATTCTTGATTATTCACGAGGGGGTGTGTTTGTATTGCATTGAGAAATGCGCTTCCCTTGTTAACAATGGGTTTAGTTGGAGCAATGGATGATGTAATTTGGGGGATGGTTTGAGTGAAATTTTGAATTGGGGGTGTAGATGAAATAGGGAGTGGTTGATATTGGGGGCATGATCCCAAAAGGTGATTCCACAATGGTGCTCACATCGAAATCGGAAGGGAGTTTAGCCCCTTGTTTTGCTAGTTCGAGCATGTATAGTGAGGGATTGAGTCTCATCATGATGTTGATAATTTTATGATTCTCAGAATTTTGGACCATTTCGGCAATCTCATCTTGTGACATCCCAAAGGGATTATTGGTAAGGTCCTCCACTTGGCCTTCCTCTTGAGGATTTTGTGATGATGAAGGAAAGTTAGTTAGAGGATTGCTTGATCCAACGGGATTCATTTCAGAATTGGTTTGACTTAGGTCACTTGAAGTGGATGTTTCTTTGTTGGCTTCCATGTTCCTCTTGTGCTGAGATCTAGTTTGCATCATAAAATAAGGATAAATTTTTAAGAATGTGGGAGATGAATCTCTAATTCTTTGGATTGATCTAATTTTAGGTACAAAAGAGAAAATTTAAGATGATTTAAGGATCAGAGGGTGTGATGAATATGTGTGAAAGATGGATGATATGGATGATTGAACTCTTAGAAGATCTTGAGAGGATGCTATACTTTTGGGACTTTTTGGATTCTTGGATTTGATTTGGATTTTGATTTGAACTTGACTTAGTTTTTGATTTTGGATAATGAACAACTAGATCCCAAGATGTTGGATGTTATCTATGGGATAGACTTGCTGACAAGATGATAATTTGACTAAGTGTAGGGAGAATGATGCATCTACCCACACCCAACCAAACAAGATGATAATTCAACTAAGCATATAGAGAAGGATGCATCTATATATACCTAGCTGAACAAGATGATTTGATGAAAATTTAACTAATTATATGAAGAAGAATGCATCTACATATACCTAGCTAAACATGATTGATTTGATGTTTGATTCAAGGATTTTGATTTGTTTTATGGATTTTGATTCATGGATTTTATTTTCCAAAAAGCCTAGCATGAAGGATGATTTCAATATTTTCAAGAGTTGTTGGTGAGATGATTTTGGTTTGATGTTTGAAAGATGGATGCAGATTTTGATTTGATCCTATGTGTACCTAAAAAGACTCTTGTTTACAAGACCTCAGTTTTGAAAACATGCTTTACTCTAAACAAGATGCTCAAATTCCCAAAAAATATTTGGATTTTGAGAATAATAGAATGAGTACAATCCAGGATTGTTTCTTGAAGCTCTTCTGTAAAAGTTGAAAAGTAATCTTCGTCTGAATTCATAAAGCGTTGAGAGACGCTTTTGATGTTCTTTTGGACTAAGAGCTTTTGATTTTGGTTTTCATATTTTGATCTTGCGTGAAATCATTTGAGGCACATGTGTGGGGTTCAATTGTTCTTAGCTTTGCTTAGTGACTTCTTTTTACCACAAACAATTCTTGATTAGCTTTTGAAACTAGATGTCCAATGTCTTAACTTCTTCTCATCCCACAAAGTACATTATGTGGAATTTTGATGAAATCAAGGCAAAAGTTACCTATTGTTGACTTTAGTAAGAAAATTGAGATATAAATCCAAGTGTTTAGAAACCTCTAAGGATAGAATCCCAAGGGCAAGCAATAACACATGAATTTTTTCAATGGTATTTGATTCCTAAAGGGTTTGAAATTTTGATGACAATGTTGAATGTTTGTTTCCAAATGTTTTTGATCAAGCAAAGTGTTTTGTTTCCAAGAACAAGTACAACCCTAGGGCTATGAAAGACTGTATTTTTTGAATCCCCACTTGGACAAGTCTAGCTACACTTATTTTTAGTGAATGGTTAGATGCTTGACCCCACTAGCTCCCCTCCATTGCACTCACTTATACGGGGCAGCCAAGCATCAACACCCATGAAACTCCCATGACATACTTTCCATTTCTACTAAAAATCGTAAAAGTGTGGGGCAGCTTCAGAACGATCGTTCTTGCACCAACAAATAGATCAAGTATTTTGGCCTTTTCTAAACAAGGGTTTTAATTCAAAATTTCTGTTCATAGGGATTGATCCATGCAGCGAGAGACCATTGCTGTCCTTCTCGTTAGAAATGACTGCATGATACTGGCCTTTGTTCCAGTATCCACACTTATATATTGGCTGGAAATACACTTGGCTTTAGCGTGTTACCGGTTGGGTCGTTCCCTTGGGTGATTACTTTTTCCCACAAGGAAGGCCCTCTTAGATAGACAAAAGTGAGAAAAAAATACCTGTAACTCGAGCAATCTTTGTTGCAACACAAAGAGAGAGAATGTACTCAATATGCTCCACTCACACTTGCAAGATGTTTTGTTCAATTTTAATCCCAAAATGAAATGCGGAGGCAATTACTTTACCCAAGTTAAGGCCACCAAAAGGCATTTTGATTCTCAAGATCTTCATGAGGTGCCAGAGAAGCACATACACCCTTTCAATGGTATTACTTTGAGTAAGTAATTACAAAACAAAGAAGCACTTGTTCATTTTAAGCCCACAAAGCAATGATTTGATTCTTTTTAGAACAGCAAAATGAAATATGGAGATTGCCTTGTTCAATTGTTAATCCTCAAACCAAATCTAGTGAGTTTGTCCTAAAGTTCTTTTTAAGCCCTTTGTAAGAAAAATTGAAAACCTTTGTAATGTTCTTTTTAGAGCCCAAAAGAAATTTAGTGTTTCCTAAGAGCATGGAAGACAACAATTCCTTAAGAGAAATTATGAACTCTCTAAAAGTGTTAAACAAACACTAAAGTTTTTAAAAACACTTGGAATTATGAGAGAATGATGTCATTATGCCTCTTTCAATCTTGTCTTTCTCCTTCACTTTGATTAGACTAACCTACAAAAACTAGTTAGAACTGCAAAACAGAGGTAAGGAAATCAAGTAATAATCCAAATGATCATAATTAAAAAAAGCACATGTCATAAAAAATTGAGATTTCACTTTTTACTTCCTTTTAGCGATGGAGTCTACACAGGTGGTGCAATTTAAGGAATCCAGTGGTGCTATATGGAACCTCTAATTCTACACGCATCGCTCTGCAGCAAAACAAAGAGTGTGATTGTGTGCCCTTTTTGCCAACGGTGCAGTTTGGAATTAAAAAAAGTTAGTAGCCCCGAATTGACCCAACGACAGAGTTTAAAATTTTGAATCCTAGGTGGGAAAGACAGAGCGTTGTTGTTTGAAGTTTGAAGCAGTGCTATATGGTGATGCTGATGTGGTAGTTGTTCTGTATAGTGACGCTGGTCTGCTAGTGGTGCACTTCCCTGTAGAAACACATAAACAAAAAAAACACATAATTTTTGATAAAAATGTGATCTAAATGTGAGATTTTCCCTCCTTCTAGTGCCAAATGTAGAACCCCAATCCTAATACCTGCAAAACACAATAAACAAACACATTAGAAGATCATATGCAAGCAAGAATCAAGATTCCCCATGAAATCCATTAGCAATGTTCAAAATAGGAAATGAGAATGAAGAACACAATAAGAAAACAATAAAATCCTAATTAAACATGCAAAATCTTGATCCTATGGGGGAATTGGTGCCAATTTGATGTGAAAATTGTCCCTTTCCCAACTCCAATGATGCAATGTTGATGAGTGATGAAGAGTGATCCACTTTGTTGAAGATTCAAGTATGCTCCATGATGAAAAACCTACATAACCTGGCTAAGACTTTGATAAAATGGATGAAAATAGAGATGCTTGAAGATGAAATTGAGTATAATAAGTTTTCTCAAATTGTGGATGATAAAATGAGGAGATAAACCTCTTATTTATAGAAAGACAAGATGGAGAAATGCCCAAAATGAAGAAATGTGGGACTAACTTTCAACCAATGGCTATATGCCACTTGTCAAGAGATGAATGGATGAAGGATGTGCACATTTTGATGAATGTTCCCATAAATGCAATTAGGTGGAATTTGAAAATAATGAAATGACATGTAAGAGGGAAAAATGAATGACTTAAATGCAACTTGGCTCAATGAAAAAGGACTTGCAAGATGAAATAAATGTCTTGTTGGAAGGACAAAGTCCACTTGGGAGGATTTTAAATTTGAAGGAATATTCTCTAAAGATGCCAAGTTGAGAGAAAATAGAGATTTAATAAATGAATTAAATCTATTTTCATGTGCAAGTGGAAAAAGCTAGAGGGTGGGACATGGATTAGATTTAAATTAATCAAGGGTTGAGTAATTTAATGAGGGATTAGATGATGTGACAATTTTGACTTAGATTTATGGGTTGATTTAAATCAAAAGATGAGAAGAATGTGATTTAGAGATTAATTAAATAAAGATTTTTTATTTATTTAATTAAAGGGGATGATGTTAGATTAAATCAAATAAGGTTTTAATTTATTTAATTTAATAGAGATGACTTTAGAGATTTAATTAAATAAATTGAATTACTTAATTAAATAGAGATGATTAGGTCATGTTGATTGATTTAATTAACAAAAGAGAGAGAGACTTAATCGGATAAATGATTATTTATTTAATTAAGGGATGAAGAGTGATGATAAGCTGAGAAGATGATTCAGGATGAAACGGTGTTAGTAATCGGGATCAGATGTGTAATGTCAATCAGTACATTTTACATGTCTACACTTATAAATACATAAATGAACTTGCATACATAGTTCATACATACTTCTCAATTTGGTCCTATTATGTTCCAATAAATATCAAATTCCTATCTTATAAGTGATTAAGGACAACCTTAAAATGTTTATCATCAAGTTGGATCTATATTGGATTTTGATCAATCTAACCATAGCTCTCATTAAGTCTAACTTTATGTCCAAAGGTTGATATAATAAATTTAGTTCCAATTCCAACGTTCAAGTTGTAATTAGTCTAAAGATTCCACAACAATTTCGTGGAAAGATCATATCACTATTACCTCAAGGTTTTCATACAATCAGTTATTAAATTCTAGTGATCAATATAGGATTTACTTTTATTTCTATGAAGACTGTCCTAATCATACAAGTATATTCAATATATATATATATATATATAAGATACAAGCAGAGACATCATATTCTTTCATATATTCACATTAATCCAAATTATTCACATCATTAGTTTGTTATCTATACACAACTTTATCAACACCAACAATATTGAGAAACATTTAAACTTTCTATTTAATTTGCAAGGTAATACGTTGAATTATTTTATTCTCAAAAGATGTCCTAACCAAATAACACATTCAACCTTAAAGTCCACATCAAATAGTGTTCCCTTGCATATGAGAAATGAATTTCTTATAACAGATTTTCCAATATCAAACTATATTCTCACAATTTGGTCATGTTTTCCTTGTTTTCATAAGGCTATCAGTTATGTCTCTTACTAGCATCATTAGATGAAAAACACATCCTTTGATTACAAGTCATATCAGTCCAAATGGATATTCGTCATTACTCTTTAATTTTTTATATGTAAAATTTTAAATCTTTCTAGAGAATTAACCCATAATTTCTCCTTAAACATTATTTATCTCTCGTTATTCTTTTGATAGGATTTCAAATCAGATAAGGTTATATATATATATATATATATCATGTTTAAAAACAACACTTGACAAAAAGAAACGTAATCTAATTTGTAATGATTTAATTACTCATCATTCAATTTTTATCTATATAAATGAAACAATATTTTATCAAATATTTACCTATCAGTTTAGGTTTTTCTTTGGTCTAAATGATATATAAATCTTATTTTTTTGCAAAAGCAATATATACAACATTATATAAAAAGAAATATTGAAAAGGTAAATTAAAATGATATTTCAATTGTGCACGTCATTCTATATTTTTCATCTTACAGTATCTTTAAATTTCCAACAATAATATAATATACAGAAAATGAATTTAAAAACAACAAGAACCTCATAAACAACAAATACAATTTTAGACACACACACACACACACAAATATGATTGGCTCAACCAAGAAGTGACGTCACTATATATATATATATATTATATTTAAAATAACATTATTTTATATGCAGTAAAATAATTTAAATATTATGATAATCTTGTATATATTTTTAAAAGAGGAATAGGGGAGAGGACCTAGTAGTTGTGCACCCTAGCTAACTTCGCCTTTCTAATTATCCTAGATGGAAATTTCAAATCACTCCCAATTTTTTACAGCAGCTTACTTGGAAAATCCTCTGCTTATAACTAAGGTTTCAGGGCCACATCGTCAAATATGATGCCACATCAGCATACTTTTTGTCAAGGTGTCCAAAAAGGCCCAAAAAAAAGTGATACCAATAGTTGTGCATTCACAACATGTTTTATTGAGCGTTAATGTGGAATCACATGATTGGTTTCTTTTTAGATCAAAGGAATACATTTTGTTTAATTATGGGTGGTCATCATCAACACTAACAACTTTAAAGTCACAAGTATTGGTCCAATATTGATAAAAAATATTAGGCATTATATAAACAATTACTATCACAACTATTGAAACATGCTCAAGTACTGGGTCCTCTCCCCTATATAAAATACAAATAGCTATTTATATATATAGAAAAGAAAACATCCAACACTGCTTATATAGTAATTAATAACAATAATATTATATATATATGTATAAATCTTCATACAATAAGGATGATAATAATCATTAAACTCATAATAATATCAATGGTTTTATCATTTCACAAGGAATGATCAACAACTCACAAAAATAAAAGATAATGGCATCATGGATTGAATTAAAAACCTGTTTAAACATTGTCCGATCGTTGACTCTCTTCTTTTTTTATCTTTTTTTCCTCTTCACTGTTTTTCTTTCCACTTTGCCAAATTCCCAATTCTTCTATCTCTATTTTTTTTTTTTTTTTCCAGATTGAATGTTTGTGAATAATTCTTGTGTGTGTTCAAAGAATGAGGGTTTAATCTCTTTTATTATTTTATTTTATTTTCTTCTTTTTCTTTTATTTTCTATTTTTATTTTACTTTGTTTTTATGTTTTATTTTCTAAATTTAATTCCCTTTTTCTATTTTTCTATTTCATTGTTTTGTTTTCTAAATCTTGCTTTCTTAAATTCCAAGATTTTTCTCATATTTATCTAATAAAACTATCATGATTTATTAATTAACTTTGCATCATAATTATCTTCAAAAAAATAAATAAATAATCCCAATTATTCTTCCTTCACATATATATTTTTAAATAAAAATCACTCTATAAAATAAATTAAACTACTTTATTTTTCTAAGGACTTTTCAAATATTTACTAACACTCAATTTAATTAATTAATGCAAAGACAAGAAAACTAATGTCATCTAAGTGTGTGTAGATTTCTTTCACCACAGTCGCTTACAGTAGCTAGACGGCCCCCTCCTCGATGATACTCTCTCTCTACCAAGAGTATTTTCCTCTCACACATGAAACAAATTTTGGTCAACGAACTTTTAAATAGTAATATTAAAAAATAAATTAATTAATGAAAATAGTGGTTGTGACATATACAAATATATATATATATATATTCCTTGGTAATATGATATTTTAACTAATCTATTCGACATCCGAATGACTATGACCTTGTGATTGTATTCAAAAATAACATCATATTAAAATATCTATATACATTTATACATACCTATTCATATGTCAACATACTTGTATGGATATCCCATTATGTCGAAACATATGCGTATATCGACATACCCGTATGGACATCCCATTATGTCGACACATACACGTATATCGACATGTGCAATATATGCATATACCTCAAATACATATTCGATTAGACAATCAATCACATATACTTGCTTATCCTACTGATGGACTTATATACATATGATGCATATATACATATATATGTACATGTCTTATTTTCCTTTTGATATCCCCATGCCCATGAGCATTTTGTCCATGAGCATTCATAGGTACATCTACCTATGTATACTCATGTGTGTATTAACTCATGTGTATGGGTTATCGTCGACATGCACATGTATACCTATATATACATACCACATACATATATATCACATCAATCAAGTATAGCAATACGAAGAAAAACTCACATGCACCAAGCACTAAACACAATCCAAGAATTCTCTTAATGAAAATCAAGATCCTTTCCAATGAAAACACATCATACTAAAGGACGACTTACCAATTCCCAAAACTATGACTTGACTCGACCATTCTATAAGTGAGTGTGTGTGTAAGCTTAATTAGGTTTCATTATAGGTTACCTAATCAAGTTCTTCTCTTGAGTGATACTTCCCTTCGCTTCCATAGGATTGACTATGAATCTATATCCAACAAGTAACACATTTTCATGGTAGTTAGTCGTTCATAAAAAACAAGCATTTATACATTTCATAGTTAGAATATTAAACTAACTAACCATTCATTCTAGTTATCCATTCCATTATATAACATCAAATGAAATAAACATTCATTCATAATTTTCAAATGATTTAGATAAACAAAGTGCAACCATATATATATTTCCAATCAGAATCCCAAATACATTCACATATGCAACAATTTACCCTATCATAGTAATAGTAAATAGGTAAATGCACAATGGGGTGTAACAACAATACCCTTTACACAAGGGGCCTAAAGGAAAAATTTAGACCAAACAACAAAAAATATAACTGTGATAGGTTGAATATAAGCGTTAGGAAACAAGCAGCAAATAAAAGAGTGCAAATAAACACCAAAACAACCTACACCTCAAGATTAGCCTAAGTTGGAATCAACACAAGATAAAAGCAACAAATGAAACTTTATACCTTGTCTCAAATCGATCCTTTGGTTGGCCCTTCGATCTTCGATGTGTATGCTCCTTGGATGGCAAGATATGCAAACTAGATGATGATGTGAGGATGGATGGAAATGGATGAAAGCATGAAGATGGCTAAGTGTAGATTGAGAAATAAAATTGCAAGAGTTTGGCTAGCAAAATGATCTCTCTCTAAAATGAGAGAAAAGAGGGGGTATTTATAGGAATTTTGAGAATTCCTAGAAGAGATGGATGGCCAAGATTGAGCCACCAAATATCAAGATGTAGGGCTAAGGTGAGTTGAGAACTCACAAGCCCTCACATCTTGACATGTGGCATGTGAAGAGGCTTAAGAAAGATGAGGTGGAGATGAGGTGGAAGGATAGTACATGACATGGATGTACTTCAAAGGACCATAGGGATTTGGTCAAGATATCCTCATAAAGGATGTCCTTGTCCCATGTGGGTGAGAGGACATGTGAGGAATTAAAAATTCCTCAAATATCCTCATGGGGAGAGGGGAAAAATTTTAAATTCCAAAGGGTGCATTGGGGGATTAAATGTGAATTAAAAATTCACATAGGGAAGTGGAGTGCCTTGGCCAAAAGGAGAAAGCCTTTAATAGGGTTGACTAAGGACACATGTCATAAAGGACATGGGGAAGAGAAAAGGAATTTAATATTCCTTGGAAGGATAAAAGGAATTAAAAATTCCTTGAGAGGTTGATTAGGCTAGTTAGTGAGGGATTAGAGGATGGTTAGGTGGCTAAGAGAGATTAGAGGCCAACTTGCAAAAGTTGGAGGATGTGACACCTCCTAATCAAAGATTAGGCATGTGCACATCCTAATGATGAGATTAGAAGAAGGATTAAGATTAGATAAAAATGATGGAGGATGTGACATGAGGAGGAATTAAATAAATGTGATATTTATTTAATTCATTTGATGAAGAGAAGGTATTAGAGAGATAAGGTATTATTGATTAAATACCTTAGGGATTTGGCAGAATTAAAGGTATTAATTAAATAATAGTAGTATTACTTAATTAACGAAAATAAGACGAAAGGGGATGAATTTGGATAAATTAAGTGTCCAAATTTAGATGTCTACATTTTTCCCCTCTTTGAGATGGTGTTACGAAGTAGCATCATTTCAAAGAATATTAAAACATAGAACCTAGAAGAAGATGGTTAGATTGGGAAAGATGCCCCAGTCATTCCTTTGAATGATTAAGAAGGGAAAAAGATGATGAAAATTAGGGATTAAGGGATGAAGGATGCCCCCTCGAGAGGACATGCGGGTTCAAGAGAACACGGGTGGGCTCTCGAAATGGATGAGATGATGTAAGGGGAGTTGAAGAAGATGATGTAATGTGATGGAAGATTGGGAGGGGAGCGTGATGAAGGATGAATGGAGGGGGGGATTTGAGGATGAGAGATGAAATGCAATCTAAATGCAATTTACCATCGTCGGAGCACTGATTTTTGCTATAGCAGAAGACACGATACACCAAGGTATAAATGACCAAGGCAGATTAGTGTCTAATACATGAAACAAACAGATCAAACAAGAAGGCTATCCCAACACCCCAAAGTCGCGATGACCTTGGTCGGGCCAAGTATTGGGATAACCACAAGCACACAAGGATGCCCCAGCGTAACACAAGACCTCAGGGATCTTGGTGGGTACTACGTGGGACAACGGAGAAGACAAACAAAAGATCAAGATACACCCCTATGTTGACTAGTCAAAGCACACCATGATATGATGGATCAAGGCGACCATGACAAGTGATGATAGGGAGCTCAAATGATAAACAAAAGCCAAAAGCATCAAAAGATCACAATTAATTTCAAATGTCCTTTGCCATAGGATCAATCAAGGGGATGGATGGGATTGATGAGGTTTATTAGGAAAGATGCATCTTGTTGAGACCGATGATGGATACTAAATTAAAAGATTGATATGACGTAGGATATTCAGAACTGATTAGATTTGATGATACAAGTGAATCTCATTTGTTAAGATCCAGCTAGATAAGGGCATAGCTTGATGACGCGACACAAGAGACATGACACAAGACATGAGACTAACACATCCTAGTGACCTAGGGGCTCGGGGGCCGATCAAAGATTAGCCTTGCCTACGTTGAAGCGCAGAGCCCTAGTAGTTTGATAAAAGGTTGACGACAGACCATGATGGAGATTTTGATGGATGACCAAGATAGGAGGGAGAACAGGAGAAAAGTGGACAATATAGGTCAATGATGGATGGAACCCCAGGGGCGGATCAAATGATCGACCTTGCGTACGTGAAAGCGCAGGGGCAATGTAGTTCGACAGCAGGCCAAAGACAAGTGATGGATGAAAGATGATGAGATAACCCTAGATAAGGGGTTAAAATGATTGGACCGACATGATGGGACAAGATAGACCAGTTGGATTGGATTGAAGGATAGTGACTATATAAAGCTCAGGGATGGGATAGTTATCCAAATCATCAAAGATGAAGTGGGCGGATGACATGCCATATAGATGAATGATGAAGTGATAAGATAGATGATGTTGGATTGTATGGGGAGAATGGGGATCATGAAGCTCAGGGATGGAATAGTTATCCAAATAATCAAAAGATGAATTGGGAGGATGATATGATAGATAGATGAATGATGAGAAAGGATAGGAGATGGAGAAGATGGAAGATTACTCAGAATGAGTAAATGATTGATCACGATTATTGAATGAGAGTTTGAAATGATAGAAGGAGGTTTGATGAATGTTTGAGATGATAGGAGGTTCGATGAAGTTTTGAGATGATAGATGAAGGTTCGAAATAGATGAATGGTTACACGGAATGGGTGAATGGATTTATTAGAATGGATGAATAGGACAGAGTTGAAGAAGATGGAGGGAGGGATCTTAAGACTTTGTTCGATATCCAAAGATCTTGACTACAGATGGATTAAAGCCTAGATTAGGGTTTCAGTTAAGCTCAGATTAGGATTAGATGAAAGCTCAAATCCGGGTTGGAGTGAAGATGAGAATGATCGGAGGATGTGATGGGATTGATTCTACACCTAGTTCTGGAGTTTAAGGGATGTAAGGTGTTGACAATCAGATTTTTCCAAATTTGGCAATTTTCAAAAATTGTCAGATTTTGCCGTTTTAGGAAACCTCATGGATATACTTTTGGGAGGCCAATTTTTTTTTTAAGAAATACCCATTATTGAGATAGGATGAATTGCCAACTAACATCCCAGATGTGAGATATGCATTGCGAGTGATGATTGAAAACAATTTTTCAAAATGTTGGAAAAAAACACTAAATTGGGATTTTGAGGGTCTAGATGAAAGTTTGAGGCCCCAAAAATGTGGCAAAACGAGTTCCAACAACTTTCAAAGGAACTAGTTGGGAATCCACTTGTTATCTCATAATGCAACCACCCATCAAATTTCAGCTCAAACGGATACCAGAGTCAAAAGTTATGGCCTCCATAAGTTTCGGTGTAAAAATCAAAACCCTCAAAAATATGGTTTTTCAATAAATTTTGAAAATTTCAACACATGGGTTTTGATGGCGGGGGGAAATTAGAAAATGGGTTGGAGGCGGATTTTGAAGATTTTTTGTATTTTCGCACCAGGGGGGAACATTGGGCGGTCGCCACGTGGACGAGTCCGCCACCACCGCGGGCGGACGGGTCCGCTGCCGAGTGGACAGGTCCGCCACCAAGTGGACAGGTCCACCGCCGGGCGGAGAGGTCCACCACCATGGGGGCGGGCAGGTCCGCCGCCCGGGTGGGACCGCCGGGGGTGAAGGATGGGGGGATGAAAAGAGGGGATTGGCTAGGTAGATGGATAGATGCTAGGATGGATGGAGAATGATAAGGGGGAAGGTTTGGATGTATAAGAAGACGAGGACGGGAAGACATAAGGGATTGGTAGGAAGACAAAGATGGGGATATGAAAAGGAGTGTTTTGATGGATGGATAGGAGGATGAGGATGGGGAGAAACCTATAACTAGAGGCCAATGACAAGGGATGATGAAATGGGATGGAGATAGAGAGAAATGAAGTAGGGAGATAGGTATGGGGGATGAAAGTGATGGGGGATAGAGAGAAATGAAGAGGGGAGATAGGGATGGGGGATGAAAGGGATGGGGGATAGAGGTAGGGATGGATAGGAAGATAAGGATGGGGAGATGGCAAGGATGTGATTAGACAGGAGGAATGATGTCTCCAAGGACTACAACACAAAGGAAGATAGATGCCCCCACTCTAGATATGTCATGTGCGAGGAGGCATGAGGGATGCAATAGAGAAGGATAGGAAAATAAAGGAGTGATATGGATGAAGGTAGGATGCATGGATAAGGAAGGGAGATTGAGGGCGAATGATAGTTGGGATAGTGTGCAGATGAGGGAGATGTATGCTAAGAGGTGCCCAAAGCATGCTTATATGTTTGCCCCATTGTTATTAAGATCACAAGGAGGATGGAAGGATTGGGATGAGCAAGATATGCCAAGAAAAATGTGTAAGCTTGATAGGGTGGAGGGGATGGATGAAAATGATGTATATCAAGAAGATGGGTGCATAGCCGAAGGCGTAGCAGGAAGCATAGCGGATGGAGGGAACGCATATCAGGAAGCTGCCCCCAAGTGCAGATGGGGATTTACGCATGATGCCTGTTTTCCAGGTTTTCATCATGGTACTTATCCAAGGCGCTTGTTTTCCAAGTTTTCACCATTGGATAGATTGTTTCTCTTTACTATTTTATTTTTTTGATTTTTTTTGACTTTTTTTGATTTTTTGATTTTTTTGACTTTTTTGGATTTTTGGAATTCTTGGATAGTATGCGGAAGGAGATGGATAAGGATAGGGAGGTGAATAAGTGGATTTATAAGACATGCGATAAGGATATGGATGAAGGACTCAAGCATCAAGTTCTATATGAGGTATTAAGAGCTCAAGTTCAAACTGACTGTTGGATGTTGGTACAACCTTATGAGGATAAATGGATTATGCTAGAGGATGAATGAGAGGGATTTGATGGGGAAGATACGGGGGATAATGGGTGGGATGTTGGAAATGGTATGGATAGAATGATGGGGTGGATACATGATGGGGAGATGAGTTCAGGACCAACATTGGCACATGTGGTGATGGATGTGAAAAGATAAGAGGAGTAATGGATGGAGAATGTGGGGATAATGGAGGAGATGGAATAGTGAATTTCGGGACATAGGGACCCAAAACAGACTTAGGAGATGAAAGGTGGGTATGGTTAGCTTTTGGATTAGCAACTTTGGATTTTCTTACAAATTTTTCATTTGATGGCATTGCATCTTTTTTCTTTGGGATCCACATGGTTTTGATTTTTGCTTTAGTGGGCCTTTGTGGCGATGGGTTTGATTTGGATTATGGATTTGATTTTTCGTTTCTTCAACATGTCATATAGAGGGGACATGGGGAGCTTTAGATTCATGTGGATGTTTGGATTTATGCATTTTTATGTTAGCATCCAAAGTGCATTTATTAGCAATGGGATGGGTATGAGGGGATGGACGATGTGGAGCAATGGAGGTAGGAGTATGGGGATTACGTGTAGATGGGGGATGTTTAGGTATGTGCCTTTGTTGATCCTGATTATGGGATATGCGAGAGGGATGTTTATGATGGATGACACGATAGGTGTTGGATGGGTGAAAGGATGAGATGGAGGAGGTGATCTTGGGATATATGGACCCAAGATGGATAGAGTAGATGAAGGATTCGAGATGGTGGATGGAGGGATGTAAGGACCCAAAATGGATGGAGCAGATGAAGGAGGAATATGGACGGTTGTTTTGAGGCGATACGATAGAGGAGGGATTGCAGCATATGATTTGGTGGAGCAATGGGAAGAGCCAACATTTCTTTTGGAAAAGGCTCGTTGAGGACGTCTAGAGGTTGTACCAACATGTTTAGCTTGTGAGTCTTGGGGAATAGATCCAAGACCTTGCATGCATATTTGTTCTTTGACTTGGATGGGCTCTAAAATACCTTGCTCGTGAAGGCCTAGACCTTTTCCTTGATAGTTCATGTTCTTGAGCATTCGATCCATGATAGGATTTTTGTTATTCTGAAAACATGATGCGAGTCCATTATTAGGTGGGGGATGATGGGTGGTATATACACTATGTTTTTCTTCTGCAAGGAGGCCACCATGGAAGAATGTGAGAGTACTAAGGGGATATGCAAGCGATGTAGGGATAGCAGTTTTAGGCGATGATGGGGGATCATGAGAGGGAGATGATGAGGTAGTGGCAATTGGATTGGTGGTATCAGGAGAGGGAGTAGGGAATATGATAGGATCTGACGTGGCAGCGGTGCCCATGCAATGGAGATGGAGATGGATGCAGAATCTTGGAATGTCAAGAGGATCATGGGATGGAATGATGGGGACCGGGATATTGCGTAGACTAGATGGGATGGTAGGATCTTGATCTAGAGGAGGGGATATGTTGGCATGCTTTGGGTCAGGCTCTTGGCATGACTCATCGTGTGCAGGAGGCATGATAATGAAGTCATGGGGGGACTCTTCAAGTGGGGAAGATGGAAGGATGGAGGATTCAAGATATTCCTGGGAATGGATACTAGGAGTGGAAGAAGTGGATTGGATTTGGGTGTCGTCGATAGGTTCGACGGCTCTCGGAGTAGGGGGTGGGTGTTCAATGGAGTTGGTAGATGTGATGGTAGGAGATGGGGACTAAGTAGATTCAGAGGATGT